>JAJMFN010000026.1:0-32545 GCA_030574735.1 Hansenula sydowiorum
TGTAGGACAAGATGTTCATTTGTACCTATTTCACCGATTTTTTGGTTGGTTTCCACTGATTTTTTCAAGCTTGGAATACTATACAAAGCTTGGATGGAAGAGTTCAAGTAGCAGGTATTACCCAAGTTTTCGAACCCGATAGGCTCATTGGAGTACGATTTCAAACTTGAAGCATCTAGATCCTCACTGAAAATGGTCTTTATTGGCGCCACTGGTAAATTCAACTCTGGAGAGCCTAGCACCATTACCAACTGGTTAGCCTTCAAACCCAATGATCCGACAACAACATCATTCTTTAATTGACCTGTTTTCAAAAGGATTTTTTGTCTATCAATTGGAATCTTGGTGGCATTTTGAATCTTTTGTTTGAAGATTAACCCAGAATCTTCAGGACTTAGTTCTAGAGGGTATGTCTTCCCGGAATTTTTGATGTTGACTGTGAAACTCATGATATTGGTAGTACCAGCAGTGATAAATCTTTCAGCTCGGAGTCAATAGTGATGCACAGATTCAATTGTGTTGGATCTTTGGCCTAATTGCCACCTTTTTGATGGGTTTGAATGTTCAAGATCGATTACATGTTTTGATTTGAAGGATTTGTTAAGAGACACAACGATATAACATTGGTTTACCCTGCTATATACATACACCATTTTTATAATGATGATTGAAATAATTATTGATATGATTATAATAGACTTATGATAATGATAATTATTGTATTAGTGAGATAATTTGATCCACCTACAGTCGATTCATTTGATCATCATTGCGTTATCATTAAAAGTCTACATATATGTATAGTACTGTATACCTGGGCAAAGATTACAGGATGAACACCAGTTTCCCATCTTCAACTCGAACAAACTGATCGATGTGGTCCAAAGCTAGTCGAGCAGGAGTGAAATCAAGGGCAATGGTTCTCAAGTTTTCTCTATATTCAATGTATTCCTCCTTTAACACTTCAAAATCGTACTCATCATCGATATATAGTTCATCTTTGGAAATCCTAATCAACAATAAGAGCACAATCACAACGGAAATCAACGATTTTGTTGAATTTGAATACCAGAAACAATTACTGAAATGTTCCACAGTCAAATTGTTTATGTATCCACGATTAAACTTTCTTATCTCTCCAAATAGTTTTTTAAAGATGATCCTAAATTTGTTGAAAAACTCGTTCTTTGAAATTATCGTTGGTGTTTCAATGACAAAGTTTAGGATTCTTCTATAGATAAGAAATTTTAACGTGTAAAACATCAAGTTTAAAGGTGCAGCTGAGACTTGGCCTTCTGGTTTCAATAATGCCGATTCTTTGATCTGGGTTGGTAAAGTATGATACCATTCGTCTAAATTTTGTAGCAGTCTAGCAGACTTAGACAATATTGTATCGAAACTATCAAATTTCAAACTTTTCAAATTATATATCTCACTCAGGGTATCATTTATATGATAAGACAGATGAACCATCTTCACAAATACCAAGTTTCCATATAATGATTGTTCATCTTGTTCGATATTATGGTCACCACGATTTAAAACAAAATTCTCTCCATCAATATTTTCCAAGAAAATCTCACCATCTTCTACAACGGTGAAATCATTTGCATTTAATTCATTCAAGATCCAGTTGTCTGGTGATATTCTTGATGGACGAAATTCTAACAAGGAGTATATTTTGTCCATTAAGATAATTGTCCAAGTTAAAATCTTTCTGGTTTTTCTTTCCCATTGTGGGACAGTTACCCAATCTTCACTGTTGTGATTCAATCCTAATTCCTCACATATTGTAATCAAATTACTTATGAATTTCCAATCATTGTTTTGTCTCAACAACACCTTAGAGCCCGGTTCCCTGAAATCATAATTTAACAACAAGATCAACCCTTGACATGTTGATAATTTTGGCGGTAAATTAGTCATATTCTCACCATAAAGAACGTGTAATAATCTTTCTAGCTTATGGAAGTTTGGTTTTGGCTTATCTTTCAAGAAATCGTCAACATGCCACCAGCTCAATGCTTGTAAATATAATGCACAAAGCAAGATAGGGTCAAATTCTCTGTGAGTTCTTGAATACTTTTCCATGAAAACTGGCTTACTGAGAACTGGTAACAATGGATGAACGATCTTAAAATATAGGTTGATCAAGTGCAAATTGTAAGGATACACCGTTTTCTCCACTTCATCAACTTGATGATATGATAGCTTGATGAATTCTTCATTGTCATTAACGATTTCGAAAATTGAGTCATCATTTATTTTCCTAATTTTAATACCACTATCAACAACAATTTGTTCTTGTTTAATGATTTCCACGGATGGTGATATGGCATCTTGAGTATTATTGAAATTAAGTAAATTTTTCTCAATGACAGAAGTTGGGCCCAGGACTTTTGACGATTTAGCACCTTGTAATGACAAGGTCTTCCTCATAATGGTCGGACCTTGATAATTGTCATAGTCTCTAATAGGTATATTTGTTCTAATCTTAGCTTCGCTATTGGCAAGTCCACTGAATTTGCACATCAAATCTTTTAAGGTACATTCGGTACAAGTATTTGAATTTCTGGGTATAACACAGGTCGTTCTTCTATGAGTGCAATTATCACAGATAATCGAGCCTTCTTTACCAGCGGATTGGACCAATTGTTCAGTGGTGAACTCGAATCTACACTCCATGTTTCTTTTGGAGCATTCCATGCATGATTTTGAGCCTTCAGGAATAGAGCATTTAGTTCTTCTTTTCCTACATCCATCACAAGGTCTAAATCTTGATTTCTTTTGGTTATTTTGTGATCTCTTTGTTATTTTCTTTGGTGCTGGTCTTGTAGTGATGGTGTTGCGACTAGTGGTCGGTGTAGAGTATCCAGTAGAGAAACCATCATCTAGTGGTGATTGATCCAGTGGAGAGTCGGTCATTGAGTCCGGTCTATTGCCTTGACTATAATCACTAGCATTATCACCAAAATCTTGAGATATACCCTGAACTGAGCTGGAATGAGTCCCATTGGGGGAAAAAGCAGCAGCGGTTTCACTTAGCACGGAGCCACCATCCAGATTACAGTGCTGATAGCTCATTTCCTTTCCACTATAAGTCTCCTCAGCTGTGATATCGGTTATTTTGGACTGATGATGAGCTGCCAAAAGTAGTCCGAAGTTCATATGTCACTTTTCCAATGTTTTTTCTGCATGGTTGAAGAACGGATTCGCGAGACTTTGTCACCGAAACGAACCAAATCTATCATTGGTATCATTGCTTCGTTCTTTCACATCTAATGTATAGCTGAAGGGCTTGAAATTGCAAGATGGACTGGTAAGATTGCAATGGTCACTTATATTACAGGAGTCACCATCTAAATGGTTATGCCTTTGAGGGGTAGATGATCGATCAAGCTAAAGCTAGCAGTCAATTGAAATAGACGAGACGCTTTCCAGCACTACCATATGGCCATTCACATTTCAAGAAGACCACTCGAGTTGGGCAGCTGTAGGTGTATTACTAAATCCATTTCAGCAGTCGATCGGTCTCGATTACGTTTATCAATACCGGGATGTCAATTTTGCTATTATTTTCTGCACTCCAGCCATAACAAGCCATACAGGGTACACTTTTGAGTTTGTGTTTTTCGCTAATTTACTTTCTGTTACATGGCTCGTTTAAACTTTGCATCCATAAGCTCAAGATTAAAATCTTGAGAATAAACTTGTTAGAACAAGTTCAAACGGTGTTTCTAGATGCCTAAACATCTGCCATCGCAGCACGGGTGAACCAATCTTGATTGCACAAGTGCAGCAACAGTCAGGAAGCCGCCTCTTGTGCAGAGAGAACTGTCACTACTAAAGTACAACCTGGTGAATCTTCTACGGCAGACTAAAGAGCATAGGACACTGTGCACTAATATGAACACATGGGCTCATGGGGGCTAATCACAATCGCAACACTTAACATTAGCGCAAAACAGCTCTCTCATCCTTTTCAAATGGAAAGTGTTCACCGGCCAAAATCTTGAAACGTTTTTATATAGATCTTTTCTTTTTCCTGCTACAACCGAAATTTGAAAATTTTTTGTTATATAAACTACGTGAAGGTACAATAGCTAAAGGCTGGATTCTTGTTGCCAACCTATCCCTATTTTGTTTCCTATTTGATACTTGGCGCTTGACTCATTTTTATAGACATCAGTTCTCATAGATTATAGAGGGTCGTTTCGTCGTTCAACGAGTGAATAATCATAGAATATAGCATGATTTTGGGCAAGAAGAGTCAAGATTTCAATGAAGTTTCAAGAACTTTAGACAGTACACCAAATTTATCTTTTGAAGAATCAAATAGACCACAACTTAACAATTATGAGCTGGAGGAGCTCGTTTCTCCTGGGTCTGATGTCAAAGGACCGCTGTTTGTTCAAGAAAGTGATTCTGAAAGTTCTGCTCTGAATGGGCAAAGCGGCACTGAAGAACAAGATACTGTTGATTCCAACCTGCTTTGGAGGTATAGAAAAGTTTTCGTTCTTAGTCTTTTTGTCTCCTTGACCGGGTTCTTATTCGGGTATGATACTGCATTGATTGGTGGGATCATCAATATGAAACCTTTCATTGATACTTTGGGCCATTTAGTCAGAAGTGAAATCACCGGTGAGGAGGAATTTGTCTTGAAGAGTTATCAAACTGGGCTCATAGTGTCAACCTACCATATTGGTTGTATAACTGGTGGATTCACAATTGCAAGATTGGCTGATACACTGGGTCGTCGTATCCCGATCTTAATCTCCATGGCGGTATATATTGCAGGGGTATTAATTCAGATTTCCACACTTTTCACTGGTTGGTGGTTACAATTCCTTTTGGGCAGGTTTACAACTGGGTTATGTATCGGGAGTGTTGCTGTATTAACTCCAATGCTTATTTCTGAGACTGCACCTGCAATCATCAGAGGGAGTTGTGTTTGTTTCTACGGGTTGAACATCACAGGCGCCATTTTGGTTGGTAGTATTGTCATTTTCCAATGTAAGGAGACATTTTCCACAAATGCTGAATGGATTGTTCCATTGTCAATCGGTATCTTGGCTGCTTCAATTGCTTCAATTGGTGTGTTAGCAACCCCGGAAAGTGCAAGATATTTGATTAGTATCAATGATTATGATAATGCTAGAAAATCGTTGCAGAAAATAGGAGAGCCAGATATTGAAGATACAATTGAAAACATTCAGGAAAAATTGATGTTGGAGCAAAGTGCTCACGACTTGCCATTCACAGAAATTTTCAACAAGAGATACATCAAAAGAGTTTTGATTGGTGTGTTCATGATGATTTTCCAACAAATGAGCGGGATAGATTATTTCTTCTATTACGGGACTGCATTGTTCAAGTATGCCGGTGTTGAGGACTCATATTTCACCGCTATAATATTGGCAGGTGTTAATTTCATTGTTACAATCCCAACTATATATGCAATTGAAAAATTTGGCAGAAGAAAAGCTTTATTAATTGGATCAGCATGTTGTTGTGTGTTTTTATTTGTTTATTCCACAGTTGGGTCATTTGGTTTAAATCCAAATGCCGAGGATCAAGTAGAAAATAAAGTCCCAGGTATGATTATGGTGATTTTCACCTGTTTATTTATTATTTTTTTCTCTCCAACTTTAGGTGCTTCTGTTGGAGTTTTAATCAGTGAGCTTTATCCTTTACACATAAAGAGTAAAGCCGTTGCATTTGGTACTGCTTTCAATTGGGGGTCAAACTTCTTCATTGGGCTAGGTACTCCAATTATTTCTGAGCTTATTGGTTACAAATTCGGGTATGTGTTTTCTGGGTTTATGTTTGCTGGGTTTTGGTTTGTTTATTACATGGTTCCAGAGACTCAAGGTGTCTCTTTAGAAGAAATCAGTGCTTTATTTGAAAACTGATTTCAGGGTTTAATTTATACATTTTGAATTTGAATATTTGTATTAATACGAAGTTGATGTAAACCATGTAGGCGGATTTTAAACGCTCGACGGAATCATCACCAATCATAAAAATACGATACAAAGCATTACACATATCAGTTAGTCCAATCTTGTAGTCATTGGGGCCTTGAGCAATAAATGTCTGAGATTGTTCGCAATATGATTAGAAAGTTTCGCATATTCACTCCATCACTGTCATTATAACTCTCCATTGATCAGTGTTCCAGCTCTTTGGCGATAAATGATATATAAATGAAGCTCATCACCAATTTTGGAAGTTGAACATACATGATAGAATACAAATGAATCAAGTCTTCTGAATTCTTCAAGCAGACTACCACTTCACCTTAAGAGTATTTTCTGAGCCGGTTTGTATAAAGGGATTCTTTGTTTGTTGATGAGGTTGTGCTTCAAAGCCCCAACTGAAGCGATAACTCACGTCGCTAATATTCACAAAGCCATGCCATAACAAAAACTTCTGCATTTATGAGTAATGCTCTGGGTATCGATCCGCAATCTCTTCAACAAGTGTGCTACTGGTGATAGAGTCCAAATCTGTGGTTACAATCGTAAATTCCCCCATAATAATTTCCGTCTTTAACATCAAGTATTCTGCAAAAATTCATCGCAGAAATGGTCGGCTAAATTATTGTAGCCTATCTTTTTTCCCTTACTACAACATTAGCTGAAAAATTCCGCTGAAATGTGTAGTATGATTCTATCACCACTAAATGTCATGGTGACAAGCTGAACATAGTGCTGTTACAGACATGACTAACAGAATGAGGATGCAGGACAAAGCGAAACTCAAGGGCAACAATGTTGATGGGTTCACTGAACGTTCAAGAGATCTGGAGATCAATGTACAACGGTCAGAACCCCTCGAGGACACCAACAATAATAAAAGGCCTCCTTTATACTCTTTGCAGAGTGACATGGAATTGATAGGTGTTAGTTCAGTCAAACCCCACGATGATCGATCCAAATATCATGAAATTGACGAGGCCGAAAGTCCAAATATCTTGGAAATTGATATCCAACTCATCTGGTCTTTTAGAAAAGTTATATTACTAAGTATCATCATATCATTTTCAGGATTTCTCTTTGGGTTTGATACTGGTCTTATTGGTGGTATAGTGAATATGGAATCACTATTGAAGAAAGTTGGCTATTTGACATTCGATTCATCTACAAATGAGCCAATTTACAAGTTGGAAAGTTGGCAAACAGGGCTCATTGTTTCAGGATACCATATCGGCTGCATTCTTGGTGGATTCGCAATTGCCAGGCTACCAAACACTCTGGGTCGCAGAATCCCCATTTTGATCTCCATGATGGTTTATATCACTGGAATCTTGATTCAGATCACAACCACATTGAGTGGGAAATGGTATCAGTTCATGCTGGGAAGATTCACCAGTGGATTATGTATTGGAAGTGTTGCCGTTTTAACTCCCATGTTTATCTCAGAAACTGCTCCAACTGTCATTAGAGGGTCTTGTACAACTTTATATCAATTATTCATCTCTTTTGCCATTCTCACGGGGAGTTGTGTTGTCTTCGCATGCAAAGAGATGTATAACACAAACGCCGAATGGATAATTCCCTTATCCGTTGGTATCTTTGCTGCTCTGATTGCATGCGCCGGTATCATATTAGCTCCAGAAAGTGCCAGATACTTGGTTAGTATTGGTGATTACGAAAAAGCCAGAAGATCATTGAGAACGGTTGGTGACCCAGATGTTGAGGGAACTTTAATCATCTTGCAAGAGAAGTTAACCTTGGATAATCGTGCTTCGAATGTACCATTCACAATCATATTCCAAAAAAGGTATTTGAAAAGAGTCATCATTGGTGTATTCTTGATGACATTTCAACAGATGAGTGGAATTGATTATTTTTTCTACTATGGTACAACATTGTTCAAGTTTGCAGGGATTAACGATTCGTATATCACGTCCATAATCATTGCACTTGTTAACTTTCTTGTTACAATCCCAAGTGTTTATGTTATCGAGAGATTTGGAAGGAAAAAAGCCTTATTGGCTGGTGCATGTGGTTGTACTATTTCATTGTTCGTCTATTCAATGGTTGGTACCCTCAAGATCAATAAAGATGCAACAGATTCTTCTGCGAATAAAATTCCAGGAATAATCATGATTGTATTTACTTGTCTTTATATCATATCATTCTCACCAACATGGGGAGCCTCGGTTAGCGTTCTGGTGAGCGAGCTCTATCCATTACATATCAAGAGCAGCGCAGTTGCATTTTCCACGGCCTTCAATTGGGGGTCTAATTTCTTTATTGGGTTCTGTACGCCAATAATTACCGAGAGAATCGGTTACTCTTATGGGTTTGTATTCACTGGATTCATGTTTACAGCTTTTTGGTTCAGTTTATTTATGGTACCTGAAACACAAGGTGTTTCCTTAGAAGAAATTTAAACTTTGTTTGAGAAGCAATTACTTACTAGCTTATAAATTTATAAGGATACATTTGAGGCTCTCCAGACGGTATGTATTGTCACTATATCAACCGTAGAGGCTGCCATTTTCCCAAGGTGATAACTTGGCACCTGTACCTTGATTTGTACGCGTTGAGTTGGGGATTTGGAAGAACAGGTGCATTAGCGGATGGAATAGCTTGTACTGGAAGGCTCTATTCAAACACATGTCTGAAACCCGAAAAGTGGTACAAATTGGTGCATATATGTTACTGGACTAGTTGAAGTCATATGATATTATGACTTTGCCCAACGGAACTTTAGTCACAATTTGGAGGTGTTGCCCCTGAGTTCTTGCGAGCGTTATTGCGTATACATATCATTGACTTATTATGGCAGTTGCTAGCCTTAACATTTTCGATACCAAGTCAAGCTCAAACCCTTTTTTCATCACTGAGCGTATTGGCTATCTAGACGAGGCTGTCTATGCTAAACATGTCTATTTTAAGGGTCTCGGTCCTTCAGTTTTGAGGTTTTTGAGACACAAAATGTTCCCTTTGGAAGCTGAAGACCCACATCCTCTTGAAACATGGTACCACTACATAAGTCAAACCAATACTCAGACAGCTGAAGTCACTGGAGACGGATAAGCACGAAGTCTGACGCGAAAACAGTTATACCGCCCGATCGGGAAAGTCCCATACAATCTGGCGCCTGGAAAAAAACTGAAAAGTCAACAAACTTTGTCTGACACAAACTGACGGTGGGCCCTTAAACTATTTGAGGTTGAGGTTGTATCTTAGGGAGACCAGGAGGGCCAATCTGACTAGAGCACAGGTGCGACACAAGAATCCCTAGGAAGCCACTCACTTTGATCAACCCGAGGTCTAATTCATTCTTGGAATCGAATTCTAATAATAAAAGCCGTTTCTTACTTAAACACTGCCCTCCCAGACTCATTTCATGAAGGGCTGCAAAAAAAGATCAACATCAATACAAAATACTAACCATCTGCTCTACCCTTGATCATCTCATATATTCACATACAAATCATTCATAACAACATGGCATACCAACATATGCACGATCTACCACCTTTACCTCCTCCAAAAGCACACTCGTCTTACCTGTCAACCCCAGTGAAAGCGACTGATACGACAGCGACTTCTTATTCACCAATACGGGACCAATTCATACAAGATGCCAATCCAAATAGATCGAGAAGAGTTCTCACGGATGAGGATTCATTGGATGACATCCAGCTGAAGGAAATGCCAACTAATTATCACACAAATTCAAGAAATGATGTTCCTTTATTGTTTGCAGAGGACTCAAACTACAACAAGAAGCTATACAGTGAAAATCAGAAACAAAATAAAAAAACGATACCATTATTCTATAAAATCATAAATTTCCCATATTTCACAGTTATTGTGACTATCATTGATATAATTTTGTTCATCATAGAACTTGTCAAGATGAAACAGTTAACAGGATCAGCCTTTCAAACAGAACCATACTTGAACCCAATGTTGGGGCCTTCATCAAACGTCCAAATATATCTCGGGTCAAGGTTTAAGCCCTGTATGACTTCAATATCTGGAATCACTGATTCTGACTCATTTGATTGGCCATGCCCGAACTCAACAACCACAGATACACAAGTCTGTACATTAAGTGAACTATGTAATTTTAGTGGTAATGTGACTGAACCTAATCAAAGTTGGAGAATTCTTTCTGCAATGTTTTTACACGCTGGGTTTGTTCATATCTTGTTTAACTTGTTGTTACAGTGTACTATGGGACTAGATGTTGAAAGACAAATTGGAACTCTAAGATACATGGTGATCTATATGATAAGTGGGATCTCAGGGAATTTGCTGGGTCTGAATTTTGCTCAAGACGGTATTTCAAGTACTGGTGCATCCGGTGCGTTATTTGGAATCATTGCAGTAAATCTCTTGATTTTCATTCTACACAAAGATCGTTCAACGGTTCGTTATTATGGAGTCATGATTGGAGTTTTAGTAATGGAAGTGGTTGTATGTCTTGTTCTCGGATTATTGCCAGGCCTAGATAATTTTTGCCACATTGGAGGGTTTGCCAGTGGGTTATTGCTTGGATTAGCTATGCTTAATGATCCTAAATTTGTTCGTTTCAATAGGCGTACTAGAGGCAATAGAATCCAGGGGTTTGGTAATCTGTCTACACACATGGAAAATATAAATAAGAAAAGATTTGCCATGTGGATACTAGTAAGGATAGTGGCTTTAATACTGCTGGTTGCATGGTTTGTTGGACTAGCTCTCAATTTTACCAAAAATGGAGGTGGGAATTGTTCGTGGTGTAAATACTTCAACTGTCTACCGGTACACGATTGGTGCTCCCAGGGTGATATAACCACCAGTACCACTACTTCTAGTGCAGCACAATCATCCAATTCGTTTTAATGGCCTCAATGTTAGTCGATAATGAATAAATTGTTAATAAATCTATAAACAAAGATTGTAATTCTACCTTGTATACGCGGTCGGAAATACCATGTTCCCGCGTGATCTGTATTCCGAGGCCGCGACTACAAATTCCAAAGTTCCCACAATTTTCTTGATTTCCCACACAAAACTTACAATAGGTCTTTATCTGAGATACCAAATCATAAGCCAAAACAAGCTCATCGAACTGATCTGAACTTGACCATAGTTTTAAAGCACCCTCCAGTGGATCATTACAGTCAAAAACCATTCAATAGAAAAAGGGAAGTACCAAGAGTCTAGCCAAACAAAGCACGATCAGCACGAATCACACGCTTAAAAGCTGTAAACAATTAAAGGATCTGCATTTTGCTGGTATTCAGAGCTGCTTTTTAAAGACATTCTCAATACAAAGCTGAATTGACAGACAACAATCGAAAGACAAATTATAAGAAACAGATATCAAACAGCTGTCATCAAATACCAAACAAACCACGACGCATACCATTAAAACTGATACGTTTATCCCTTGGTTTACCGCCAAATTCATCTATTGTACCTAGCCACTCTAATTACATTTGAACCCGGAGTATGGTTTTTGCTCTGGAAGAAACCAACATCGTTTAAAGAACTAATAGCATGTCTTTCCAAAGCTCGGCGGCTCAAAAGCCATCCCAAAGCTCAATTCAAACAATTCCTACAAAGACCAATTTAGAAAGCCTGAATTTTATGAATTTCAATCAAGATGGAAGTTGTATCTCCATTGGGACTGATCGAGGTTATAAAATCTTCAACTGTGAACCATTTGGCAAATGTTATTCAAAACTAGATGGCGGGATCGGTATAGTGGAGATGCTGTTCTGTACTTCTTTGATAGCTATTGTTGGTATAGGTGATCAACCTTCCATGACTCCAAGAAGATTGAAGATAATAAATACCAAAAGGCATTCGACAATTTGTGAGTTGACTTTCCCAACAACAATTCTTTCTGTCAAGCTCAATAAATCAAGATTGATCGTACTCTTGGAAGAACAGATATATCTTTACGATATCAACAATATGAGATTACTACACACTATTGAAACTTCACCAAATCCAAACGGCCTAGTCACGTTAAGTCCAACAACAGAAAACAATTATCTAGCTTACCCTTCACCGCCAAAAGTTAATACAAACATCTATAACAATTATTCATCAAACTCAGGCTCTGCAAACCAACCAATTGGTGGTAATAACACCAACGGCGGTGGCGGTGGCGGAGGTATTAACGGTGGCGATCAAAACAACAAGACTGCAAGCCAAACGAATCGTAATGGTGACGTGATAATATTCAATGCGAAGACTTTACTACCTTTTGTTGTCATTGAAGCTCATAAGACCACATTGGCAGCTCTATCGATAAGTTATGATGGGAAATTATTAGCCACAGCATCTGACAAGGGAACAATTGTTCGTGTTTTTTCCATAGAGACTGGCTTGAAATTATATCAATTTAGACGTGGTACTTATCCAACCAAAATATACTCTTTATCTTTTAGCCAGGATAACAGATATTTGACGGCAAGTTCGGCCACGGAAACGGTACATATTTTCAAACTAGGAAATGGGAGTAATAACGATGAACAAGCCGTTACCGAATCTCTACTGGATGATACTAATGGTGCTACTTTCGGCTCACCAAGAGACACCGTTAAGAGAACCGAGAGTTCTGATAGTGAAGTAAGTCAAAGCTCGGCAAATCATAGAAGGATATCGAACTCATCGTATGATTCTGTGAACAGTAATGAGATTGAAGATAGGGTTGAGCCTTTAATTGATATTTCAAGAAGAAGTGTTGGAAGAATGATTAGGAAATCTTCACAAAATATTGGGAAACGGGCAGCTGCCAAGATTGGGACTTTTTTGCCCCCAAGGTTAACTTCGATGCTTGAGCCAAGTAGGCATTTTGCCTCTTTGAAAGTACCGGCAGCCAATGGTGTGAAAAACATTGTCTCTGTGGGTAAAGAGCTGTCCATCCCCAAGGCTGGATTACCATCTGTATTCACTGAACAGGGGATTTTATCCAGCTTGAATGATATGGATGAGGATGATAGTAATGGGAATATTTCAGGCATTAACAGCAGCCAGCATAACAATACTAGTATCAACAATTTTGGGAACACTACTCAGGAGGGCGACCTCCTAAGATTGATCCATGTATCAGTTGTCAGTTCTGAAGGATATTTCTACAATTATGGGTTGGACCCTGAACGAGGTGGAGACTGCATTCTTTTGAACCAGTATTCGCTCACGGACAACCAGTAAGCCCAATTCCACAAGCATCGCATAGGATACCTTGTTTGTATAGTTGAACTCATGTTCGTGTGTGCCAAAATAAATAACCGGTGTAGAGCGAGATAAAGCCGAGGTTATACGTCTGTGGTCCGTAACGGGCGCTGGGTTTTTCCGGCGCTGCTGCAATTTTTCGGACAAAAAAAGGAAAGAACGTATAAGGGCTAAATTTGTAGATTTTGCAAAGTTTGAAGAATTCGAAATTGAGTATTTAATAGGTGACAATCTCACGTCAACGCTGTTACGGTACACATCCCCAACTCAGAATCGAGCAGTGAGTCAATAGTTTGGCTAGTTATAATCATCAGCATTCTCTTTCATATCACTCGTCCGTCTATTTGTGCTTTGACGTTGAAAGCATAGGGATTTTTGGTTGCTACCTCTTGGAGAAAGATCCTTTCGAAAGCGATTTTTAGTAACATTCCCAAAGAATTTTCATTTTACACCAAAGAATTCTACTAGCTTACATTCATCAATTGAGGCTCAACTTCAGTCCTGTATCGTCATTTGCCTTCTTCTTAATTCAAGTTACAGTCATATTACATTACATCACAAAGCCAGGATATCTATTGAAAACAACACAAACACAACAGAACTATGGTGCTTTTGAGTAGAAATAACACGTCCAAACAACAACAAACGTCTCTTTTCGACATCAGGTTGAAAGGAACGGAACATGATGTTTTGGTGATCAAAGGCTCGGCCCATGAAGCTTCATCTGTGTTGTTGAGTGGGACTATCGTCCTTTCTGTCTTGGAACCAATCTCTATCAAGAAATTGAATTTGAAGTTATATGCTACATTGAGACTAAAATGGACTAACTCTTATGAAACTCAAAGAGGAAGTGTCTTGAAGAAGCCATTTCGTTACGAAAAAAGAATCTTTGAACATGTTTGGGATAATTTTGAAGTACAAAACTATTTCAGTAATCTTTATGATAATTACAATAATAAATCTCCAATGATAACAAGTAAAAATAGTTCTGCAAACAGTTCTTCAAGTTCATTGAAAAGTTATGGTAAAAAATCAAAATCCTCAACAAATTTGGCAAGTTTTGGTTCTTCAGCAAGTTTAAGTTCTGCAAGTAATACTCATACCTTGGTTCAGGGAAATTATGAATTCCCATTCAGTGCCGTCTTACCAGGCTCTATAATTGAAAGTGTTGAAGGGTTACCAGGTGCTACTGTGGTTTACAAATTACAAGCAAATATTGATCGTGGTAGATTTTCAAATGATTTAGTCGTTAAAAAACATATAAGAGTTATCAGAACTTTAACTCCAGATTCTGTGGAATTGTCAGAGACAATGGCTGTTGATAACACCTGGCCAAAGAAAGTTGAATATACTATAAGTATCCCATCAAGAGCCGTCGCTATTGGTTCAAGCTGCCCGATTCATATGTTACTGGTTCCATTGGCTAAAGGATTAAGATTAGGGAAAGTTAAAGTCACTCTAAGTGAATATTACTCATGTGCCGGATCTTATGGTCCGTCTCATTCTGGTGAAAGAACAATTCACGAAATCACAGTCCCAAGCACAAACCAAGAGATTACTGAAGATAAATGGGAAATCAACTCTCATATAAACATCCCTGCAAGTTTGACAAAATGTACACAAGATGTTGATGTGTTGAATAACATAAAAGTGCGTCATAAACTAAAGTTTGTCGTTGGACTAATAAACACAGATGGTCATGTCTCAGAACTGCGTGCTTCATTGCCATTAATCTTATTCGTCTCTCCATTTGTTGCATTAGGTGTTAAAAATTTTGATAGAGAAAGAAAAGGTTCCATTGCAAGTGAAGGTTCTGCTTCATTTGCTGATTTCCCTTCAGATAACGAAGATATTGATGATAACGATGTTATATTTGCTGCTGACCCAGAAACTACACCTGCTAATTTAAGCTCACAGAATTCAACAACTAATGCTGAAAGACTAGCTCCTCCTAATTATGAAAATCATATCTATGATAGATTGTGGAGTGAAATATCAATCGAGGATACTCCTGAAGGTTCTGCAGCAGCAACGCCAGCCCCAGGGACTCCAACTGGGAATAATACCAGTGAGACTTTGAGTGATAGCGGTGGTATGGGTAAATTGACTGAAAATCTGAGAAAATTACATTTACAACGTCAAGCCGAAATCAATTCTCAGCCTTCTTTGGACTCTCTTGCCGGCGTACCAGGTCCCTCTAATGGATTGACCAACAATGGCACCAATAACAATAACAACGACACAAGTAATACTACTGCTAACAATGATGATGATGATAATGAAGGAGGCTTATCATTCTCCGCAAGAGGCGATAGAGCCAAATTTACAATTCAAACACCAGTCAATGAGTTGGGAACACCTGCTAATGAAACTGATTATTTCAGCATAAGGCCACATAAAGAAGCTATCGCTTCTCCAGGACCCCATTCGCCAGGTTTCAATCATATCTCAAGAGTCAACTCAGATGCAAATGTTCTTGGAGGTGCGAGAAGTGAAAGTCCATCGAATAAAGACTGGGACTCTAGTAGCATGGCTCAGGTTCCCTCTTATCAAACCGCAATGAGATCATATACACCAGATAACTTGTCACCTGCTTATATCCCACCAGACTATGAAGATCCAGAACTTACAAGACCAAGAGCTATTCATTTGAAATCGTCCTCATTGAGCAATTCAAGAGCTCAAAGTACCGCTTTATTGTCAAATTTGAGAGGTGATGGAAGTTCAGGTGGCCAACCAATGGATCGTTCGAAAAACTCATCAGCGGGCTCTTCACCATCAGTTTCAAGAAATGCCTCGCAAACTCACTTGTCCTCAAATAACAATTCTACAAGTAATCTTCAGTATTCAAGGTCACCAAATAAGCATAAATTCCTAGCAACTAATAATTTTGGTTCATTGACCCCATTATCACCATCTCCACCAGTCAGACCACAGACAGCATCACCACACGATAGCACATCATCTGTTCCAACACACGTTTCATTAGGAGGATTACAACAGCAGAATAAATCTGCCTCATTTGTTAATTTGATGGGTACTTTACTACACAAAAAAGATTCCAAAAAGAACACTAAAGAATGATCACACATTGAAATAAGACGTTTAATCTTTGTTATACTAGCTAACAAACCCTACATAAGAAACATTTGTTAACACTGAAAAATAACACCAGCAGCTCATTTCTTTATTCTTGAGTTATCATTGTAGTTTGTTCTAAAGATTGTAGAAGTTCTGGTTGTTTGTAGAATGAGTTCGCGTAATTCGCGAATAGATACTTGAGTTGTTAACTTGGTGTCATTTCAATACTTCAGATATAACTATTCTTATTCCAGAAGCTTTACAATAATTAGAGATGTTCAGAGATAGAACCAATTTATTTTTGTCATATAGACGGACATATCCTCATAATGGTGGACCCCTGAGTGGCAATAAGTTCAGCTCAATTGAAGAGGAGGAGGAACTTATCGGTAGTGAAACCCCTAGACACAGTGAGAATCATGATGATAATATTGAATTGGTTGCCTTGCCACCTTCTTTTCTTGATATTTCTGATCAAATTGATGAAAATGTTGGTCTGATATCGAAGGATATTGACCAGCTGAACGCGTTGTACAAAAAGAATTTATTACCAGGTTTCAATGATCGTACAACGGATGAAGAACAAATTGAAAAATTGAACTATTCAATCACAACTAAATTTTTCCAGTGTAATAACCTTGTGAAAAGATTTGAGAGTATCAGAAGACAGCCCGGGAACCAATTGAAAGCTGATGATATAAATATGATTGAAAATATGCAAAAAAACTATGCTCTCAAGATACAACAATTATCTTCAACATTTCGGAAATTACAAAATAATTATATCAAATTCTTGAAGAAAGATGATTTTGAAGATCTACCAAGTCTAAATAAAGCGCAGAATAAGATCGATAAATCAAACTATAATCCCGCCATTGATGAGACGGAAGAATTGGAATCGTATTCTAAAGAAGCAATCAAAGAATCTTCAACTATATTACAACAGAAGTCCAACATCAATGATTCGATGATTAGACAAAGAGAACAAGAAATCACAAAATTGGCACAAGGTGTTCTTGAAGTTTCAAGTATTTTCAAAGAGATGCAAAATATGGTTATTGATCAAGGTACAATACTTGATAGAATTGATTATAATTTAGAAAATACCAAAGTTGATCTACAAAATGCTACCCAACAATTAACAAGGGCAAGTCATTACCAGAAAAGAACACAAAAATGTAAAATCATATTATTACTATCCCTTGTTGTTTTCTTGTTATTTATGATTGTGATATTGAAACCTCATGGCAGAAACTCAAATGGTGGTTCAGGTGGCGGTTCTAATACTCCATCAAATGGATCTGGAGAAGAAGAAACGAAAAAACCATCAGAGGAGCCATCGCATGATGATAATGAAAATATTCCTGGGAAGGATAAAACTGAGATGGAAACTTTGGAAAATAATTTGAATGATGACAATGTTGTTGAAACTGATTTGATAGACAACAAATTGATGATACTATGAGCAATATACATTTGTTTTGATATCTTAAATGTATTTACTTTGTGGATCAGTAGGCTGGCTTTTTTAAGGTCAGCAAAGCACTGGCTGCATGCCAGTAGGTGTATATTCTTTACTCTTCAAAAACTCATAAATTCAGTAAAAAATTCCGGAATCATACGGAATGGGTCTACTTGAAGCTCAAATGCTTTCCGAAAACCAATTTCATCGACGCGTTATATTCGTAACGATGCGCACGTTGCATATTTTAATGGATTGTTGTGTCAAAGTTGGAAGCAAAAGCTTTTGTCTTTCTTGCCGGTGTGTATCGTTTCCATGCATTATGAACTTGCAACTGAAGATACTACAAATGTATTGACAGATATAATGTAACTATGGACCATTAATCAGTCTTCAAACAAACTATAAAAACTGAGCGTTTGACAAACAGGAAACAAAAAGGGAAAACGTTTGAAAAGTTATCTAATATTGATCCGCCCTTGGCTCGGATTCAAAGTCATATCAGTGTCATGATACTTAAAAAACCATTTATATGACCGATATCCAATACAAAGATTTAATCAATAAATATAATCAAATTCTAGGATGTGAACAAATAAATCTTGGAATGTCCAGTTGAGAAATAAAAACAAACAAAGGTAAAAAAAAACCTCTAGATGAGAATGAAGTGAAAGTAAACAGGACTAAACACACGGCAACAACAAACAAGCATTTTCAAAACGACAACGATAATCTTGGGATTCAAAACTTCAGCAAGCAACAAAAATACACAACCAACAAACCCATGGAGTCAAGACCTGCCTTTCTTCAAAAATTTGACAACAAGAGTCAAATGAATAAATTCTAATGTACAGAAAGAAAAACACATCTTCTAATTCTTTTTTTTTAATATTTTTTTTTTCTTCAATCATTTGAAGTTGTAGGGACTATCAGCACTCAATGAAGCAGCTTGCAGTTTCGTTCCACCAGCTTGATTTCTTTTGTACGCTGGACGGTAGGTAGCAGCAGCAGCAGCAGGTTGTGCATTTGGTTTTTTATTGAATTGTTGTCTTTGGAAGGCAGGACCTGATACCATAAAGTCTGGATTCGTTGACAACAAAACGTCAGATGCGTTTTTTCTTGGTTGTCTTGGTTGCTGTTGTTGTTGAGGTGGAGCTGGTGAAAATTGAGATGTTTGATATTGTTGAGGAGAATATGAAGCAGGAGCAACACCACTTGTACTATAATATGATGATGTATGGTCTGCATATGATTGTTGTTGTGGAGAATATGCTTGTTGTTGAGGGACGACTGAAGCATTTTGTTGATAGTAGGTATTTGGAGCAACAGGCGCTTGGTTGTTTGAAACCATTAATTGTTGATCCTGATTTGGAAATAAGGTTGGAGCGTGATTTGCACCACGGTAATAATTTGGATTAACAGCTCTTTGAGAAACAGAAGTGAAATCTGATTCATTATCGTTTGCTAGATCATTATCATATTCATCGGAATTTGCTGATGAGCCATAACGTGAATTGCCCAAAACATTTTGAGGCTCGTCGTTATAAACAGAAGAAGCAGTTGGCACACCACTTGGTACACCACTTGGTGCACCACTTGGTACACCACCAGAACTTACTGGTGCATTGGCTGAACGTGGCGTGAAAGAGCCAGCAGAGCCTGGGTTTCTTGGGTATCCTGGTTGTTGAATTCTTTGGGCAGGTCTTGATTGCTGAACAGGAGCAGATCTTGGTGGTTGAGCAGAACCACCAAAATTACTAGATTGATAAGAGCTCTTAGGGTAAACAGATGTAGCAGCTGTACTATAATCTGGCTTGGCCGCTTGTGGTTGGAATGATGGTGCCTCAGAGCGAACAGCGCCTCCTCTGTTATAGTTTTGGGAAGAAACCAAGTTAGGAGTACCTTCAGAACCATATGGTTGAGCTTGAATTTTACCGTTATAGTTGATGTTGTTTGCTGGGTTGGTATTTGTTGAGTAGTCATGAATTGTAGCCTTTTCTAGACCCGATCTTTGGTCATTCATTGAAGATGAATCGTTAGTTATAACTTTTAAGCTTGAGGTCGGTAAATTCTTATCGCTTGAAGTGTTGTGATTTGTGAAAGAAGTCGTTGGCGGCCCAGTGAAATCATCTAGTTTGAATTCATTATTAGATTTGAAGTTATCACCATCACTCAAATCGGTGATATTCTTGTCGTCAATTTCTTCCTCTTCTTCATCGTTAAATTTATTTGGAGTAGTTCTTAAAGCAAAGAAAACTAATGGAACGGCAAAAAGATTTAATACAGCAGCAGGAATTAATAACCAAGCTAACCATGTGACATGTGGGAAGAACGTTAAAAATGTAACGATACAAATGACAGCTGAAGCTAAGAACGCCAACAGAGTGAAGAAAAATCCGACCAAATAGAAAGCTAATGATGAGCCAAACGCTTGAAAATGAGCAAAGAAATTGAAGATGAAAGAAATCAAGGTTAGACCAGCAGCAACTGGTGCAACAATAAGGATTTTGGCTAAAGTGTCTCTTGCACTATCATCCATTTTCCAGTCACTTGTACTGCCGACATTACTAACTTGATATGGGAAAGTAGCAGAGGAACACGAAGAACCACTAGTTGAACAGTGCCCGAAAACACCATATCTATAGTCATCAGCTTCAGCTAGCCCCAAAGATGATACAACTGGAGCTGTGATGGTTGCTAAAATCAAAAATGCTAGAGCTATGGCATTTATAACCACAACAGCTGTGGAGCACCCAAAAGCTAGACCCATTTTGTTTTTCAAAAATAGACGAGCGGCTGTATATGTCTCCAAAAGTCGAGTGTATTTTTGTTTATGAATGAATCAATCCCCGTGTGTATATGGAAAGTGAATGTGTAAATGCAGTTTGGTTGTTTGACGTTTGTATAAGGGTCCCTTTTGTAACAAAGTAGAAACTGGTAATTTGTTTTTTGTTGTTTTACTTGATCCAAAAAAACAAACTACTTGTTTCTATGGCAATTTCAATTCGAGAAAACGCGGCGATAGCAGGTAAAACTGTCAGATGAAAGACGAGTTGAATAAGCAAGAGCTGAGCAGTCTGAAAACAACAGCGGCAAACTCCAATTCAAGCTTTGCAATGAAGCGCTTTGTATGGAATGATATGCAAAGATGTTCTTTGGCTTTGTAGGGCAGTGGCTATCTTGTTTAGCCTGGCGTTTTTTATTGTGAATTCTCTTGACTCCTGAGTGTGGATCTTGGAAATATCTCGATTATTGACGCGCTTTCTTTATTCTTTACCTCAATGAACAGCAAAGTGGATGGTAGAGATGCGTTTCTAGTTCAAGTGAAAGAGTATCTGGTTAGCGATGGTCTTGTAATATGCTTATGGTGCAATTGCTCTTTGAGATAATTGTTTTGGTTTTGTTTGTTGAACTTTTATGAAATTGTAAAAGTGTTTAAGACAGAAGATCAAAAGATAAAGCAACGAAAAAAACGATAAAAGGCGAAAAAAGAACGAAAGCGTAAACAGCGTCAAAAGCCGAATAAGGAAATATGTGAATAAATTGAAATTTCAGAACCCACCGTGGGGCTGTAAATTTGACGCAAGAGGACCCGCTTATTGGCCACTTTAGGAAATCAATGGCGCAGCCTGTGCTGGATTAACCATACCTAGTGCTATTTTTAGCGAGCGTAATTTTGCGCAAAATCTTGCTAAAGGATGATAAGGTATATAGGTGATTTATGAGCCACAAAGTATAGCCAATTTTATCTCAACTCAATCATGAATGATATCATAGCCCAAACTAATAGCCCAAATATAGATATATTTTATAGCTTACAGCATATATGTCGTTTCAAAAGTCATTAAATTCGTATCATATATATGCATTATCGTTCCTTGAGCCAAAAAGATCAAGATCAAACCTTTAACGTACACTACTGCCTTGGTACCAACAGTCGGGAACTATCAAGATATACCGATCCATAGCTTCACGAAATCTGTTTTTGTATTGTCTTGGCGTTACAACCGTTGGCTCTTTTGTACCACCGCCAACTAATCCTTTCTCTTTAACCCAACTCTCTAATTTTTTATCCCATGTAAATGTTCTAATACAATCTATAATACCCACTGTTAAATTTTTACTTTCATCGTCAATACCAATGACCAATGAATAATCCATGACATTCATCTTGGCTAAGAACAACGTATCATTCCACAAAGATGCTCGTAATAACTTCTTATCATATTCCCGAACAAACAATGGACTCTCATAGATATATTCAACCATATTTTCATCCAATAAAACTTCATTCTCTTTACCAGTTTTTTCAACATGTCTATTTCTCATTGAACCTTTCAAATCAAAAATTCTTGAAGTCTTTTTATTATAAAAAAGGTTTTCCATAATCAAAACATCCATCTTGATGTTTTTACCATTAATTGGATTTTTAATTTGAATTTGATAAAATCCAAAAATCTTTGCTATAACAGTTGGCAAATCATGGAATAATGCTTGTGCCATATACTCAAAGTAGCTAGGAGCAAAATTAACAAAGGCCTCTAATTCTGCATTTGATAGCTCTTTGATAACTAATCTATTATCCAGGGTTTTCAAAAACGCCGATCCACTCTTACCACCTGCAGAATCCCATTTGATACATCTTGATAAACTTTGAATAAAATTATCCTCCAATCCGCACTTACGACGAAATGCATCAAACTGTTCTGCAAAAAATATTTTACATGATAATAGGGTAGCGCCTTCCTGAAATTGATATTTCAAATGAACAGCAGTTTTCTTCAACATTGTACTTTCCAAATCATTTGAGCTCTTCACCTGTGATGGTTGTTGCTGTTTTTGCTGTTGTTGTCTTTGTTTACTTTGGTCAGCAGGCTGTTGTACCTCTTGCATTAGTGTATCTTGTAGATCCACAGATCTCACTTCTTCACTACCTGTTGAAAGGGTCGTATTAACAGCCGGATCATGAACTCTTAAGCCTTCAATCTTCTGGTCATAGTCAGTCAAGCTTAAGCAGAAGGCGATCAATGAACTTGGTTCATCTTCCCGGACAACAACATCTGAATCAACGAAGATATGTTCAGTTGGTAAAATGGAATATTCAAGCGGTTTCCATAGGGTAGCAGATCTATCAGCCCAAAAATTAGTTAAAGTTTTCATTAATGATACTCTTTCGGTCTGAGGAATTTCAGCTTTCAAATTCTCTTCTTTTATACCTTCTTCCAAAACTTTACTTTTATTCTTGATCTCTCGGTCGGACTTCTCGATTGTTTTCTTACCTAATTCATCATTGGCTTGCTCAGCGCCTGGATCTTCTTGGACAGCATCTTGAACATTCTTATAAACTTCAACAATTGGCTTCGATGAAGCAACCGGAGCAGCTCTGTATCTATTTTGAATGAGTTTCAGTCTTTCCTTTTCACGTTGCATTTCAAATTCCTTTGAAAGTGTTTCAAAGTGGATTTGATCAAAATAACTGGTCAATTTCAAGACTTTACTGTCTTCCTTGGCTTGGTCGGCACTTTTCAAACTTGATGTATTACTACTGATACTTCTTTGTCGACCATCTTTCAATTGCATTTCGAGATCTTTGGCACTAATACCAAATTTTGGACGAGTCGGTATGGAACCCTTCACAAAATCGGGCTTGTTTGGAGAAGATGAAATATTGGAGCTTTCCCTCTCATGGATTGGTGTATGGCCTTGGGAAAGAGCCTTAACATCCAGTTCGAAGTAATCACTTTTACTATCTCCGTTGGCAGGAGTTCCAAAAGCGGCTGAAGCATTGGATTTTGTTTTCCCATGTTGAGTGAATGGAGCATTCGATGACTTTAGTTTTTGACTATCTGAACTTCCTGTAGACAATACTCTTCTGGGATCCACTTGCTCGCTTAACAATTTCTCCATTCTATTTACCTTCTCCAATACCTTTCCTGGTTTGGGGCTATTGGTGATACTGTTTGAGCCAGTAGCAGGTGCATACAATAAGCTAGCAGAAGTTGTTCTTGCACCAGCAGGTTTATCAGTAGTCAATTCATCGCCCCGAGGTGCTTCGCGCGTTTCAGCCTCTTTAACTTTCTCATTGTGTACTTCTTCATCATCTTCACTATCTTCCATGGCGACACCAGTCTCAGTTCTCGGAAGGACAGGTTTCTCTTCATTATTATCCATGAAAAATCTTTTCAATTGAAGAGCTGTTATCCTCGCAATATCCTTTTCAGAAGGTAAATAGTTATGCTCGAATTCTGTGAACTCCAAATCCCATTCAACACTTAAATCTTGAACAAATCTTAAGACAGAATTTAGCTGTAAATGCTCCACAGCTTCAGTTGAATTATAAATATCAGTCAACATTTGAAAAACCTTCTTCTGCTCTCTATGAACTTTCTGTTTTAATTCCTCAATTTTATGGTTACCAGCATCCATCTTATCATTTGATGTACTATCAACTTTCACTCTCGTCAACCTTGCGAAAACGCTATTGAAGAAATTCGTTGTCTTTTCTGAAATGAATGAACGCAGTTCAAGTTTCAATTTGATATCAATGTTAGGCTTCCATTCAACTTTGGCTCTTGGTACAATCAATTGTAATAAGTCAATTGTTGAA
The DNA here is from genome assembly GCA_030574735.1 of Hansenula sydowiorum. Lineage (NCBI taxonomy): Eukaryota > Fungi > Ascomycota > Saccharomycetes > Phaffomycetales > Wickerhamomycetaceae > Hansenula > Hansenula sydowiorum. The sequence goes on from JAJMFN010000026.1 coordinate 24,347, forward strand.
TATTCCATTCTAACTGTCAAGTCATTCAAACTGAAATATTTGATATGATCTTGAGCAAAATCATGTGAGCAATTGCCCAAATTTGTAGAGGAATGTTTTTTACTCCAAAACAGCAATTCAAGATATTTACCAAATGAAAATTTCCAGGTTGTTTCACTCATTGGCAAAAATGGAGATGTATGACCACATTGCTTGCAGAAACTCCAGGTCAAGATAACATTTTGTAGTGTTGGAGTTCTCGACTGGAATCTTTCAACCATAACATCAACTTTACCATGTCCATGAACATAGCTTCTATAATGATCTTGCAAAGAACAAGCACAACCTTCCGAACAAATGTTTTTTGCTGAAAAAATCAGGTGCTCGACGTATTGACCAATTGTCATATCATTATCCCAATAATAATCAATCTGAAGCGGATGAGGTCCAATACATGGTGTAGCAGTCTTTGTGGATACCATCGAATATAAAAAGATGATATTTTGGTGAGTTGAAGGGTCCAACAAATCTGGAGCAAATGAACTGAAAAGTTCCCATTGTCTTGCTCTTATATTGAAACTTTCTTCCAATCCTGCGATCTTTCTGTTTGACATATAATTGAAAATTTTGCTGATTTCTGTGTTAGAGAGCTCAACTGAGCCAATTTCTTCTTTCAATCCAGCCAAGTGTAAATCTTTTGATGCTCGTTGTGCTTTCAATTCTTCGTATTCTTTTTTAGCATCTTTCAATTTTTGCTTAATTTTCCTTGCTCTTATCAATAAAAATGGTGGGTCAAATTTGACGGTTGGTGAAGTGGATAATAATCGTTTATGCATTGCATTCAGAAACTCCTTACCATAATCGACATGAGTTTCAGTTGACTCATGAACCATCTTGTTATAAAAATCTTGAGATAAATAAATAAAATTATCTCGATATAATGCAGTCTCAAGTTTTAAGTTGGATGTAGCATAAATCATGAATTCCGTGGCATCTTTCACTTTACGTAACAAGTCACCATCGCCACCTCTAATTAAGAGCGTGCAACCTAACCTATGTTCACACCCAGTTAAAAACATAAATGTCTTTGTTGTATTTTTATATGCAAAAGTTTTAACGTTTAAAGAGGAACAATTACCCAATCTTAGACTGAGTGCTAATTTATCCATTGTAATGACAATGTCTGCTTGAGTCATTCTGGCTATTCTTTCAATAACTTGTGGCTTCATATTTGAGGCAACGGCTATACCAGCCTCATTTAATAATTGAAGTGCCAGCCCACTGACATTAGCACCAACAAACACTACATCTGGATTCAATGCAATGATTCTTCCAACCAACTTATTCAAGTATTCCTTCTCTTGAGCCAAGACAGGCTCTAAGCTCATGAAATGTTGTTCCGTTTTCACATATTCTAATGGAAACATTATTAATGCAATTCTGGGATTTGTAATATGTCTAGGCATACTCTTCAACGAGAACGTTTTAGAAAAAATGACACCATCCAAAGATTCGGAGTCTGTTAAGTTACCACCTGCGAGTCTTTTCAGCTTGATGTATTGTCTGATATCCATATTATCCCCACCTCTAACATTATAATCGACTGTTTCAATAGATCTCAATATTGGAATAAGCGTTTTCTCCCATGATTCGACATTCTCTATTCCTGAATCTGTCAACCCTTGATGTAACAAGTTTTTCAAATGTAGCACACAAACTTCATTGAGTTCAGAGACATACTTGGGCGATTGCTCTTTGGAGTTCGTCATATTGATTGAAGTGGAAGCATCTGGAGAGGTCGAATCAAATTCACTCAATTTATGAAAAGACTGAGAAAAATTGTATAATGGACGTGAAACACTTTTGCTTTTTCTTCTATTCTTCATTCTCAAGAGCGAAGCTTGCGCTCTTTCTAAAGACCTGGTATTGCTTCTTGAAAGTCTAGTCCTGTTATCAGTTCTTGATTGATCTGGAATATCCGATTTATCTAAGTGTAAAGCTGCATATAATGACATGGAGCCTTCATCCTCAGAGTCAGAATATTGATGCTCGAGTGGTGTTGTATCGAAATGATCTGTATCTTCCTGTACTGCTTCATTGTTACTAAAGTTGAAGCTGCTATTAGAGTGATGAGAGTTGACATAATCTGCAAATGAAGCTTCAGTGTTTGTTTTGAATAGGTTGGAGCTATGGCCACCGATTGCGCCATTATTATGTTGATCTGGATGAGGCTTAGGAAATATAGGGTGTGGTGACTTTCTATCCAATGGTTTCCTTTTACCAAAATTTGTGGTATGAATAGATGATATTCTCGAATTGAAAGATCTTGGAACTGGAATCTCCACAGATTCACCTTTACGTGTAGCTGGAATGGCCATTCTTGGAGGTGGTGTTGGGGCAGAGACAAAAGGTATGCTATTTTCTTCAATTGGAGTTGAAGGTAGTATACTCTCATGATCACCGTTGGAATTGATATTATTATTAGCATCATTACTGTGTGTAGGTTCGATATAACTTTCCTCCATGACTGATGATTCATCACTCGAGTCATTGTATTCGGTAGCGAAACTCAAACAAGTTTTGCAAACCCTCATCTTACCATTATGATTGAATTTCTCCCCTGGAATCAAAGTTGTACAAGCACCACAGAAAATCTGTCCACATATACGACAATGATGTTTTCTTCTAAAAGTTGTAAACAAACGGCCACAGCTAAAACACTCTGTTGATGTTTCATCTTTCATCCAGTATTCCTTAGAGATCAGGCCTCCAGATTTCATGGCATCTTTTTTCTTATTGTTCAAGAATCCGAAAAGGAAACTTTTGGAGAACGATGTGGCAAGTGACGATGTACTAATCTGCGAAGCGTTATCGTCGTCAAATCTATGATGCGAGGGTTGATGGTTGTGCCGGTTTATTGATATTGGTAATGTCTTATGATCCAAATCTGGGTTGTAGAAACTATTTGGGTGCCTGTTTGGTATCACACCTCTGTTATTTATCACTGATGGAGGGCGAGAAGCGTTCTGCTGAGGAATATTGACAGCATGAGGGATTCCAGACAGAGTGGAAGTAGGAGCAAATGAGCTTAGCCGTAGCCCACCAGCACCAGTACTCACGGATTTGTTCGAGTTTGAATTCACAGAAAGGCCTGTGACAATTGACGGCACTGATGACTTTACCGATGAGTTGATGGAGTTTGTCTCAGATACTGTGATTGCAGGTGCTTGAAGTTGAACGGGTTGTTGATTCTGTGGCTGTACCTTGTCGTCCTCCAATGCTGGATTGTTGAGGTTCATGAACAGATTCTCATTGACCCTTTTGCTATTGGCTTCAGCATTGTTATCGTTCTTGTTGAAAGCGGGCTTGAACTGTCTAGTAGCAGGTTCCTGGATAGAGGTCTCGCCAGAATCATTGGTGTGCACGTCCTCCTCCTCTGGGAACGACATCAGCCTCCCACCCAGCACGTCCTCGGGAAGCAGCTCGCTATTCATTGTAGTAGGCGGTACCTTTCGCTCGTCAGCAGCTTAGCCAGCAAGCAGTAACAACCTCGAGCTATTCTGTTATGGCTCCGGATCTACCACTAAAGCCTTTGTTGTATGAGCATTCTCAAAACAAAACAAAAAGACAGCTTTCGCGGAATTTTGGTGTCTGTGCGCGAACGCGTTCTGCCTTCTCTTCAGGGTTCAACTCATGGAGCTGATGAAACGATAACAGACTGATGCGTAGTCGCTGTTGTTTATCAATACTACAAAGTGGGTGCTGCTCGGGGAATCGCTGTACTTCAAAGCTGGTTTGGAGATACGATGCATTGTCAACGCCTCGTCCTCGTCTGGTGTCGAGTGATGCTGTGGCTTGTCTCTTTAGTCTCCGGATATGAAGATTTAGACACACTTAGCCTTAGTCAACTGAGTGAACAATACACTGGTAGACTCAGTTTGGATGGCCAGAATCACCTGAATCACTTCATGCATTTGAACAAAACCAGGGTACCAGGAAGCCAGGGATCAATAGATGTTCAGACCTATATCAGAGATCATTTCAATTGGTTGAATAAAGATTCGGTAGTAAAGTGGCAGTTCCAGCTTGACAGTTTCCAAGAAAAGGGCTATAACTTCACAAATATAATAGTATCAAAAGAGCCAACATCGAAATCGACACGTACTAAATATCTTGTCATTGCTGCCCATTACGATTCGTTGATCAAACCAGAGGGATTCATTGGTGCTATCGATAGTGCAGTGTCATGTGGAATACTTCTCGATATAGCTGAAACCATTTCCAAGCCAGCAGATAAATACTTTGAAAGTCTTGGGTATGAAATGGATTTGGGGATCAAATTCGTTTTCTTCGATGGTGAAGAAGCTTTGGAGAAGTGGTCTGCTACTGATTCTATTTACGGTGCTCGCCATTTGTTTTCCAAATGGGAAAAAGAGTCGCAAATCAAAAACATTGACTTATTTGTGCTCCTGGACCTACTTGGTTCTCCTACGTCTAATCATGTTCCAAGTTATTTTGCCAAAACTCATGATAATTATAATGATCTAACACTACTTGAAAATAAATTATCCTCGCAGTTCCCTGAAATATTTGGCTCGTACCAAACCAAATTTCTGGACGTCCCAAGAGATGATTTCATTCAACCAAAAGGCTGGATGGAGGATGATCATCTACCATTCTTGAGAGCAGGTGTGCCAATTCTTCATCTAATACCTGATACTTTCCCAAGTCAATGGCACACGATGGATGACAACTTCCACAACGTTGATCTCAACGCCGTCAAGCGATGGAACATGCTACTGACGGCATACATACTGGAGTACCTCGAGATCACAGATCCCTTTACAGATTAACATAGATAGAATAAAAGTAGAATAGCTCTGAAAAGTTCACATACAGTAGATAATGCCATCCGAACACCACCAAATGTGATAATGTGCCCAAACCGCTAAGTAGGAATGTGGTCAATTGTGCCATTGCAAAGGCAATCGGAAGAGTTGGACTCCATTTCTCGAGGCAGAGCTTTGATACTGGTCCCGTGCTACTGTTGGGGAAGGTTCAAATCACTAGTATCACATTATCGGTACAGCTAACAGCTCAGTCGTGTAATACATCACTTTAATTGCTGGTTAGAATTGAGCAAATCAAGGGTCACACCTGAGCTACTATCTTCACTATTGAAAGCTATTTCCAAGAACTAATATATTTGAAAAATTCAAAGTCATCGCTCGCATCAATAGCTCACTATGAAGTTTTGGGTGCCGATATTGGGCCTACTGATAGTGCCATGTCTTGCCAACGAATTGTTTCTGTCGGGTGATTCTGTTGATGCCTCGCTAATGGCAAACTCCGTCAAGATGAGCAGTGGTGTTGATGACTTGAATGAAAGTGAAAAGTGCCCTCCTTGCTTTAACTGCATGCTACCAGCTTTTGAATGCAAACAATTTTCCAAATGTAATGAATTCAATGGTCAATGTGAATGTATTGATGGGTTTGGTGGTCAAGATTGCTCGGAACCATTATGTGGAAGCTTACAAAATGATAACAATAGACCCGTTAGAGATGGTGATACTTGTGAATGTGACGATGGTTGGGGAGGTATCAATTGCAATGTCTGTCAGCAGGATACTGTCTGTGATAAATTCATGCCAGAAGGTCTTTCAGGTACTTGTTATAAAAATGGGATGATTGTTAATAAATTCCATCAAATGTGCGACGTTACAAATAAAAAAATTGTGGAAATTTTGAATGGTAAAAAACCTCAAGTTACATTCAGTTGTGATAAAAATGATTCGCAGTGTAACTTCCAATTTTGGATTGCTGAAAAGGAGAGTTTTTACTGTGATCTATCCAAGTGTGAATATGATTTTGATTTGAAAGCAAATGCATCCCACTACAAATGTAAAGATGTCTCATGTAAATGTGTTCCAGATAGAATGCTATGTGGTGAGTCGGGCTCAATTGATATTTCCGATTTCCTCACTGAAACTATTCAAGGTCCAGGTGATTTCTCTTGTGATTTGGATAAAAAAGATTGTAAATTCTCAGAGCCAAGTATGAATGATTTGATTCAATCTGTTTTTGGTGACAATTGTATCACACTACATTGTGAATCCGGTGAATGTATTCATTATAGTGAGATCCCGGGTTATGATATTCCTGGAAAGCCAAAATTCACTTTACAAAGTTTGTTTACTATAATTACTGTTATTATTGGTGTTGTTGCCATTCTAGTTGGTGCAATTTTAGCCATAAGAAAATCCCCATTATTCACTGCTGGGCAAATCTCCTTGAATGATTCTGAAGGTGATGATGAGGATGATGCTCAAGAATCCTTGTTGAATTATACTCCTGTCACTTTAACTTTTGAAGATGTTTCATATTCGGTTGGTTCCAGACCCATTTTGAATAATGTTTCTGGTATTGTTAAGCCAGGTGAAATGCTTGCTATTATGGGGGGTTCGGGTGCTGGTAAAACAACATTGTTAGACATATTGGCCCAAAAGAATAAAAATGGTGTTGTCACTGGCGATATTCAAGTTAATGGTAAGACTGTTTCAAAACATGATTTGAAGAAAATAGTAGGGTTTGTTGATCAAGAAGATTATCTGTTGCCAACACTGACAGTTTATGAAACTGTCTTGAATAGTGCATTGTTGAGATTGCCAAGAAGTATGAGTTTGAAGGCAAAGGAACGGAAAGTGTACGAAGTTTTAAGAGAATTGAGAATTTTAAATATCAAAGACAGAACAATCGGCTCTGATTTTGAAAGAGGCATTTCTGGTGGTGAGAAAAGAAGAGTTTCGATCGCTTGTGAGCTGGTCACATCTCCAAGTATCTTATTCCTTGACGAACCAACTTCTGGTTTGGATGCTAATAACGCTAGTAATGTTATTGAATGTCTTGTTAGATTGTCTAAGCATTATCAAAGAACTTTAGTCTTTACCATCCATCAACCAAGATCCAACATTGTTTCACTTTTTGACAAATTAGTACTTTTAGCTAATGGCGAGCTGATATATTCTGGTGAAATGATTCAATGTAATGAATTCTTCTATAATAATGGTTATAAGTGCCCAAAAGGTTACAACATCGCTGATTATTTGATTGATATTACATTTAATGAAAAACACCATATCTCGAAAAAAAATCAATTTAGAATCCCTGGTGTTGATGAAGAAAATGCCGATCATGAAGAAGACTATGATGACAATATACATAGACCAACAAGATCCAGCAGTACTAGTGACACTCAGAGGGAATGGGAACATTTCGCGGTACACAGGGATGATGCTGGCTTCACACAAAGCGATATTCAAAAGGCTAAAGAACAACGTGCCAAATCAAAGATTTACGAAATCTTCAAAACATCACAATATTCTGAAATGTTGAGAAATGACATTGAAACTTCTCAGGCCAGTGCCACTGATATTGATTTCAAAGGCAATTACCAAAGTGCTAGTTTTGTTACTCAATTGATTATCTTATCTTCAAGAACTTTCAAAAATCTCTATAGAAATCCTAAACTGTTATTAGGCTCTTATTTGCTGTCTATATTTATGGGATTCTTCTGTGGGTTTCTATATTATAACGTTGAAAATGACATTAGTGGATTTCAAAATAGATTAGGATTGTTCTTTTTCTTCTTGTCATTCTTCGGATTCTCAACATTGACAGGTCTTCATTCATTTTCGATCGAAAGAATCATATTTTTGAAAGAAAGATCAAACAACTATTATCACCCATTAAGTTACTACATCAGTAAAATTATCTGTGATGTTTTGCCATTGAGAATTTTCCCTCCAATAATTTTAACAAGTATTGCTTACCCATTGATTGGGCTAAATCTTGAAGATAATGGATTCGTCAAATGTTTAACAATCTTGGTTTTGTTCAATTTAACTGTGTCTGTGGAAATCTTGATCATTGGTATTCTTGTGAAAGATTCTAGTAATGCTACCATGATTGGTGTTTTGACCTTGTTGTTTTCATTGTTGTTTTCTGGTCTATTTATCAACAAAGAAAGTTTGAAGTTCGAGTTCTTACAATACTTGAGTATGTTCCATTATGGATACGAGGCTCTAGCTGTTAATGAAGTCAAAAGTTTGATTTTGAGAGAAAAGAAGTATGGTTTATCAATCGAGATTCCAGGTGCTACTATCTTGAGTACTTTTGGCTTCGAAGTTGGTGCTTTGACAAAAGATATTGTCTATTTAGCTC
>JAJMFN010000027.1:0-31635 GCA_030574735.1 Hansenula sydowiorum
AAAGGCTCCGGGAACCTCTCAGGAGGTACCCCTGGGCCAGCGTGTTCAGCTAATATTGGAATTACGGCCTCACGACCCTTCGTTCGGTCGCAATTTCAATTTTTAGTTTTGAACACGAATTAGGGGGGACCCCCGTCGAATTTTTTTTCAAGATTTTCCACTTTTTTGCGATTTGTAGCCTAACCAATAACGATATAACGATTTTGAATCTATAGGAATGTTCCTCTCGTCGCGCTGCATCTTATAAGTAGTTTCCTGATTTTCCCTATATTTTGGCTGGAGCTGGCGGTTGCACTTGATTTACCTATTTTTGTTGAAAGGCTTCTTCCTAAAATCCTCATATCTCGATCAATAATGGGCCGTTTGTATTAATTGGTAACCCAGTTTGTAGACAATTGTCATACCTTCATTATCATCAATTCAGAAAAAGCTTTGGCTTTATTAATGTCCAGAATGTAGAGCTAGTTGAAAAGGGAGGCGAAATAGCATTCGCGACCTCAAAAGTAAGAGCCCAATCATCAATAAGTCACTAGCGAAGAGATCAATACAAAGTAACAGTGGCTCATTAATGTCTGAGGAGAGCCTCTTTCCAATTGTGCATTACGATGTGATCAAATTCAAGATTGGCTATTTTTAATCACACTTTTGTTCAATCCCCCTTGATCCCCCTTAATCTTTAGCGTTGATATCAATACATGTAAGATTCCTCAGCGATTGTTCGATTCACCATCTATAACTTGAAAGTTTTTTTCCGAGTACCAGCATTTCTCTAATCCAATTCAAAAGGTTCAAATTGAACAGTTCATCTTCCTGTGAGCTGTGCTTGATTCTTGATAAAAATCAAAACATAGACAGATCCTTTTTTAATAATGGGAAAAAAAACAAATCGTGCCCATAACACCATTAAATCAAAACAACTGAGAAGTCAGAAGTACCGCCATTAGACGAAACTTCAAAGTATCAAGATTGTTCTTCGAATTCAGTACCAATGACTAGAGATTCTTGTTTCAGCTACTTGCATCTCTCCAAGTCACACCATGCCTTATACTTAGGCAGCTGGATTCGTGATGAACTACCAGACGAAGACATAGAAGTGCCGGGTGTTCAAATAGATGATGATGAAGACGATGCCTCAGTTATAAACCAAAGTGTCTTTGGATTCCTCAGATCACAGAGGAAGGTTAAGGAGCCTGTGTGGAAGGATCTTGATCTCTCCAAATTCTTGAGCGAAGATCAAAGCGCTGTGAAGGAACTTTATGATAAAACTATTCTCAAAAAAGTTGATAATCTTTATGAATCTGAAAATATTGAACAACAACAGCAGCCAGAGGCGCCTTTGAGAAGGGATATTTCCAATCAACAGTCCGAATCTTTTCGCTCGTCCAACCTGCCAAGTTTTGAGTTCACCACACCCAATGTTTCCAACCCCAACAGATCATCTCAAAGAACTCAGAGTTATCAAACCCCAGCTGGTAGAATTCTTAGATAAACTACCATGGAGAAAATTTTCCTACGAATAGTCTCAGATTAATCTATTAAACGTCAAATCGTTAAAAGTGTTGAATGAGTTTCTTGGTGACAAGAAGCACGTATTTGATATACATATAATACAACAATATTTGCAGTGTGAACTTTTTTTTCCAAAAAAAAATAAATAATTTATGCTTGAGAATTGATAAAGTTGCCAATTGATAATGCTAGTGTGGGTTGGATTTGCTTAGAAAACTTCAGTGCTAGCACATAAATCTTCAAATAAGGTGTCTTTAGGTTTGAGATCATGTTCGTCAATTGGAGTTTGTTTGACAAGTTTGAAAGCACCGGTACCAATAGACATGGTCTGACCCAAGATAATACATTCCGAAACACCTTCAACCGCATCAGTTTTCATATAAAATGAAGCATCAAATAAATGATCGGTAGTTTTCTCAAACGAGGCCAATTGTAGAACTGAGTCTCTCATTTTACTTAAACCAAATCTTGTAATACCTAAAACTTCACCTTTGTATGACATAACGTCACCCAACAATTGAATATGACGTGGATCAACACTCATACCGTGATTAGACATGGTGTAGTCAATTTCACCAATGATACTAGCTCTTGCAGCTTCAATACCCAAGACTTGATAAACTTCGAGGATATGATTGGTCTTGGTTTTGGTACCGATAACACCATCAGTACACATAACATCACGTAAACCATAACCTTCAACCAATAATTCCTTCTTACCATCATCACGAACATTGATAACAGCTCTTGAAATATCGGAGAACCCTTTGACAACAACATTTGGCAATACACGACGTAAATGTTGCATTCTAAAAAATAATTCATTTTCCAACGGTTCTTTAGCTGATGTGCTGACCGATTTGGATCTGGAACCTTCAGGATAGACATTGATGTTAAGTTTGTTCTTACCAGACACAGAGATATCACCACCTGGGATCTTTAGCTTTGGTGCTTTGGAAATGGCCAGGGCAATATCATCAATAGTTAATTCCAATTGTAATTTCTCAATTGTTCTTGTATCAACTTTAACTTGAATATAAGACATATCATCTTTGTAAACATCTTGGATGTAATAAACGATATCTGAAAGTAAGGTCTTTTCCACTCTACCTTTCACCACTCTTGCAGCTCTTTCATCTTCATCATTAACTAAAACAGCATTGATGATAGGAGTGGAAATAACTTTGGAAGCATTGATAATTTCCTTAATACGAGGAACACCTAATGTAACATTCATTGAAGCAACACCAGCAAAATGGAAAGTTTTCAATGTCATTTGGGTACCTGGTTCACCAATAGAATGTGCCGCAATTGCACCAACAGCTGTACCTGGTTCAACTTGAGCACGACTGTATTTAACCAATGTGATTTCCAGAAATTTCTCAACACATCTTCTAGTTATTTTGGCCAATTGATTAACTGCAATCAAGTTATGCTCACTTGAGCCTTCATCCAAATCCATAGCTGCTAATTCATCTGCAGGCTTTTCAAAATAACCATGTAAATGTTTATCTTCTCTAACTTTAGCCAGTCGACTAGCTTTAGCAGTGAAAAATTCACGAATAGAATTATAAAACCCTCTCTTTGCATCATTTTGATCGATGAATTCAATCTTATCAAGATCTTCAATTTTCAAAACATTACCCAAATTATCGTATCTGACAAGTTCCTTTTCAAGTGGTTGTAACACTTTTTCCACAACTTCCATTACTTGATATGGTAATAATGATTTATCATTAACGTCATGAGTAACATCATATGAATGATCCCAGGTTCTATTGAAATTAACAGGTTTAGCATCACCTTCCATGTCGAAAGGATCCAACCCATCTCCACCATAAGTGAACTGAACAATACCATTACTTGAAGTTCTAACAGTATTATCATATTGACAACTCAAATCTTCCAAAGATTTCATCAATCTACGTGACATATAACCAGTTTCAGCAGTTTTAACAGCTGTATCAACTAAACCTTCACGACCAGAAATGGCATGGAATAAAAATTCTGGAGGACTTAAACCTGAAAAGAAAGAATTTCTAACGAAACCTTTAGATTGTGGAGTTTTGGAATTTTTAGGGAAATGAGGTAATGAACGATCTTGGAACCCATCAGGAACACGATTACCAGAAATAATCTGTTGACCAACAACAGCAACCATTTGAGAAACGTTTAGTGTCGAACCTTTGGAACCACAGGTGGCCATGATCAATGGGGCATTTGAAGAATCCAATTCATTGATACAAACTTCACCAACTTCTTCTCTAACTTTTGATAATAACCCACCAATCTTTGCTTCTAAAGTTTGTTCCTCATTACAACCAGGTTGAGTTTCCAATTTCCCATCAGTATATAATTGAATTAATTCATCACACTTGACATAAGCAGCTTCAACCATTTCTTCCTTTTTGTTTTTCAAATCGAAACCTGGAGTAACATCACTTATACCAATAGAAAACCCTCTGTTACCCAAATATCTTGCACAAAGTTTAGCCATTCTGTTCATTGCAGCTGCAGCTTCTTTTGGACCGTAATCTCTTAATATGGTGTAAAATACAGAATGTTTCTTACCATCACCTAAAGTTGATTTATCCATAACACCACTCAAAATCTCAGAGCCTCTAATTACAACAAACCCATCATTTGGTGACATTTCACTTGGGAATCCTTTTGCTGGCGGTTTGAAAGTCTTGTTTTTGGCATCAAGGTTGATAACAACTGGTGATTGTTTATTTGGTTTGATCAATAAACTGAAAACTTGTTTACCGGTCCACATATAAACTGGCTTGTGAATTGCTGGAGGTGGAATATCAAATTGTAAGTCACCATCAGACATCATTGATAACAATTGCACTAGAGAAGCACGATCGAAGAAAGAATCTTTATGAGAAATTAAATAAGAACCTGTAATGAAATCTTGTGTAGCAGCAATGATTGGTTCCCCAGATTTTGGAGTCAAAAGATTGTTCTTGACACCCATCAAATTGATAGCTTCAGCTCTAGCCTCTTCAGTTTGCGGGACGTGTAAATTCATTTCATCACCATCAAAATCAGCATTATAAGGAGTACAAACACATTCATTCAATCTGAATGTTCTCCAAGGTCTGATCTTGGCATAATGCGACAAGATGGACAATCTATGTAGTGAAGGTTGTCTGTTGAACAACACGATATCACCATCTTCAAGATGTCTTTCGACAACATCACCGTATTGTAAATTTCTGGCCAATTTATGACGATCACCATATCTTAAATTACGACGAGCGTCTTCATTTTTTTTCAATAAATAATTAGCACCAGGATGAGAAGTTGGACCATTCATGATTAACTTTTGTAATTTTTCCTTATTGTATCTAGTACACTTCTCAGGATATGTTAAAACTTTAGCAACACGATCTGGAACAGCAACTTCATCAATTGATAAATTTGGATCAGGAGAGATAACAGTACGACCTGAGAAATCAACACGCTTACCCGATAAATTACCTCTGAAACGACCTTGTTTACCTTTTAATCTTTGACATAGCCCTCTGATTGGTTTAGCAGTTTTAGAAGCACCACCAGCACCTGGTAACATTGAAGGGGAAGCAGCATCTGAATTGATGTACATAGCCACTGATAGCTGTAAATAATCCCATTGTTCCATCAAATTGTTGATGGAAATACCCTTTTCGATACCAGCTCTTATTAAAGAACTAGTCCAAACGATCTCGGTTAATTTGACAGTCAAATCATCTTCATTTGAAGTTGGGGAATCGGTCATCATAACAGAAGGACGAATACAAACTGGTGGCGCTGGTAAATACCTCCAGATGTAAGTTTCAGGCCTACCACCTCTTCCAGAATCTATACCCAATAGTTCACAATCTTCTGGTTTGATTTGCTTAAATAAATTCAAGACTTTTAAAGGATTTAAATCATCCATAGATCTTTTCGCAAATCTTTCTATATCTGGATTATTTTGCACTGCAACTTCTAAATCTTTATCCCATTCAGCTTTTTCAATGGTTGGTTTTTTACCGATCCATCTAAAAGTATCATGAACAATTTTCAAAGAAGCTGTACCTGAACCTGAAGCGGCTTTTTTAACAACACCATTCACAGCACCACAGTCTAAACAACGTCTTTGCTTTTTACACTGGTCCAAGATTTTCTTCAGTATCCCCATTCTTCTTAAGTTATCGATCCCAGGTCTTCTTAATTCATTTCTAAATTGTCTCTTTGTCTCCTCTTCCAATAGCATTGAACCACATGATTTACAAATGGCTTGCAAGATTTGAATTGTAGCTTTGAAATAACCAACATGAAAGACAGGTAATGGCAATTTCAAATGACCAAAATGACCATGACAAGTTGATAAATCACCTTTACAAACTGAACATTCTGAAGATTTTGATGAAATACCCATACGAGTATCTAAGGCACCATTAGTCTTTGGTTTTCTTCCCTGTTCCAAATCAAACAAGTCTCTTGTGGAAACTTCAACCTCTGATTGGGACAAGATATCTTTTTCGGAGAGAGCTCCGAACTCTAGCCCTTTGATACATTTTGGAGCTATATCAACAACCGTTTCCTTCATCTTTAAATGATTGAACTATTCAAAGAATTTATAAGCCAAAAGGATTGCCGCAACGGTTGGCGATGAAAGGCACTTTGATTTTCTGGTTTCGAAAGCACGAGTGTGTGTGACAGACAGCAACTAGATTGGTATATCCTAGCAGTTCAAAACTCAAGAAATGTCCTTTGAAGATCTTTGTTGATTTGTGATGTTTATACCGTTCTTCTGTTAACAAAAAATGAATTTTTTTCTTTGTGAATGATTTGACACGGTGTGAAATGGCAGTGTGTAGATTGTATTCGCGACAAGGCTTTTGAAAATTGAATTCCGCGAATTTACCCGCAAAGATTCGAATTGACAATTTATAATTCTTATTACTACGCTACACAAAGACAGTGGCACTATCTTATATTCTTTGAAATTGGATCCTATAAGAAGAACAATAAGCAAGGATGTCTGCACAAGAACAAACCAAAGACACATTGGACGCTGAGAAGCAAAAAGTCATACAATCGCTAGAGGAAGACGACGAGTTTGAAGATTTCCAAGCCGAAGGTGAGTTCACCATAGTTATTGATTGAAATTTGAGATCTCGCTAACAATAGGGAACAAGACTGGCCAGAAGAACAAGCTATAGGCACAGAAGGTGAAAAGACACTGTGGGTGGAAGATTGGGATGATAATGACGTTGATGACAATTTTACAAAAGAATTGAAGTAAGTTATAGTCTTTCGTTTGATGGATTGTATCAAATATTAACATGATTACGAAATAGAGATGAATTGGCAAAAGTTGCTGCTAAGAAATGAGGAGACTAGCTAGTCCTTGTATATTATTATCTTGATTGTTATTTGCTTGGAAGGATACATGTAGAAGACTACGAGGATGATTCAAAATAAATATTATTAGTTGAAGTAAGGGAAAAGAGATCAAATCATTTTTCAGAATTTGATATAACCGGATCATCAAACCAAATATCAATGTTGTTATTGTTCAAAATATCATGATAAGAAGCACCAGCTTCCAAAAACTTATTACTTAAAGTTTGAGTATCTTGCATTTGCCAATCTGGAGTAATTTTAACATCATAGATATGTTTGTTAATCTTTCTGAAAACCTGGGCAGATCTAGCAGCAACGGGCCATCTTTCACCAAAACTATCCAGGATCTCAATACAAAGATTAATCTCCGTCTTGGACTCAATCAAATCGATACACCAATGACACAAGCAATAAATGATTGTAGTACACTGTGTCAAGAATCTATAAGTATTCACCCAATTAGGATGCAATAGATGACTCGTATGGAGATTGTAAGTGTATGCCAATGCTTGTAAGCATGATTTACCCAATAGTTGTAATGTTTCCTTTGGTGGATTTGGAATCAAGAATGAAGGTCTGTATAACAAAGTGTTTAATTGATAATAATGAGCAGTGAACCAAGAAACACTATATATCGGATTTTTTTGATAATCATTTAAAGTACTTGTTAAATTATACCAATCTTCCACTTCGATTCTTAATTTTTTCAAAACATCCAATTTGGCAAACTCCATATCTTCAGATGTACCATTATTTGTTAATTTGGAACAAGAATTAACACTATGAATGTTTTTCAAAATTTTCCCCTCGATTTTCCTCAAACTTATTATTGCTGCAATTAATTCAATATCATAAATATCTTCATCAATTAGTTTTGAAGGGAATGGTAAATTAATATCATCATCATCAATTTCAAAAGGTCTTCCTAATGAGATTGAAATCAATCGATCGAAATTATAAGCACTCCAGAAAACTCTATTCCGTAATTCTTCTTGACCTCTATCAATCTTGTTTAAGCCTGTTTTTCTTTTGAATCCTGTGTTTCTATTTAATCCCAAAGAAAGAACCAATCTTGATATATTTCCTGCAATATGCCACGATGTGAATCCATCAACATCATATAATGAATAAATTCCCATCAAGATCAAATATTTCACACTATCCACCCCATCAAACGTCACAACATTTGAAGCCTGATCTATTGATTTGTGCACTAGGTATTTTTTCAATTGGATATCTGTATTGATCTTACCAACTCTTTCCAATGAACAATATCCAATGAAAATGACCATATATATCTCGAAGGACTCTTTTGGTTCAAGCGTATCCAGTTTTTCAATCCCATATGAAACGACAGCATCCAAAATTGCCGAACGATTAAGGAAAGGATATGAATGGAAATTCTCCTCAAAGAAAGTCTTCACCAATAGTATTAATAATTCTTGATCAATTTGTGGTTTCATCGTTGAGTTTGTATCGATTGAATTTTCCTCAACACCAAGAATCGAGGATAACAACTTATTCTGTATCAATGAAGACCCTTGGTTCGAGTTCAAGTTCATCGGGCTTGGACCAGGTTGTGCATAATATTGAGTCGAAGGAGGAGGATATAATGGAGATTTGCTCAGATGTGTTGAAAATTCATCAGATGGATGTCTTGAATTAGGTGGAGAAAAATGAGGTTGATGATGATGAGAAAATGTCCCATTGATATTATTGTTTGTCTGTGGTAGGATTTGTTGAGGAAGTTGACCTGGGGCTTGAGATGTGGATTGTGATTGTTGTTGTTGTTGAGGATTTGTTGTGGAGATATTTGTTATTGAGCTTAAAGGTGGTAAAGAAGATCCATTTGATGTATTGTTGGTCTTGTAAGAAAAAGGATCAGTTGTACCCAAATGATAATTTTGCGGGCTTTTTTCAAGGAAAGTTGATAATCCATTTGCATTTGAAATTATTGACGTAGCAGGTGATGGTTGAATTTGACCTATTTTCGGGATCGTGTGGTTGTATTGTATAGAGTTTGATGAAAATGTATTTTCTTGTGTTTTCAGAACGGGAGTTGAACTTGATGGAGATGCATTACCAACTTGAACTTGTTGCTGTTGCTGTTGTTGTTGTTGAAGACTCTTGAGTATCTCACTTTTCTTCCTTCTTGCAGCTCTTGGGACGTATTCACAATGTTCACCAGCTTTCAAACAGTTTTGACATTCGGGAACGGTTCTTGTACATTTCTTCTTTAAGCGTCGACATCTCTTACAAGAGTATGAATGTTTTGAAGGGTCTTCGTTATCCAGCGTGTTGTTCATCTTGTATGAAAGGGGAAGTGGTGGGTTAAATGTGGTTGATCTGTTATTTGTACCTGTATTTGTAATGGGTTTGCCTGGGTTCAGCTTTGATTTGATTATATGGGAGCTTGTAATAAGTTTATTAATTCTTTGATAAGAACTGGAGGTATTAATGACACTATCAAAATTATTGGGCAGATGAGTTTGTAAGTTTGGCGTCAGGAGCATGCTATATTACACCAGTAGTTATATCAAAGTAGTACCAAGCGCTACCTTATTCTGTACCACTTGTGAAACGGTTCTATAAAGTACAAGAGGATATCGGTGTATGGAAAATGGTGATAAGTGGGATTATAAATATAAAAGGACCGACCGACGCGCGGATGAATTTTTGTAGAATAAAAAGCCTTTTAGATTGATTAGATTGTTTCTTGTAATTATTTGACCAATGAAACCAGGATGAAGAGAACAAACTGTACAAAGTAAGAATTGTGGATTAAAATTCTTAATATTCTCGAGATGGGTTTAACGGACTCTTTACTGTAAAGAGAATCTGTATATAATGATCCTGGAATTTTAAAAAAAAAAGATTTTCCCGCTTCTCAAGTTAAAATTGAAATATCGCTTTCTTTTATTGACATGTGAATAGAATAAACAATCATCCAACACTGAATCATTTATATATGGACTGATACACCTTTTATCTTCTAAACAAATTTCTGATGCTCTAAATCCTGGTCGGTGTGAAAATCCCCAGATAGCAAGGGCCCATCGGTATTAGAGCCGCTTGGGCTACGATCCCTAGCCAAACTTCCCTACAACACAAAACATCACCATATAAACAGACTACCCAGTCCACCTGATCCCACCAATATCCACAACCGCCAGAATAAATATCTCCATTAAATTTAAACTATGATCACTGTAAAAGATGGAAACTCTATTGTTAATTAAATCCGCTTTTCTATTTATGCGCTCGATTATGTAAGAGGACACACGGGTTTAGCACCAATTAAAGGCCCTCCAAGAGCCAGACTGGTGGGCGGGGCGGTTATACCGCCAGATCTGTGAGACTTATTCCAAAGTACGTGCCGATGCGCCGATCGCGTTTGTGTCCGAAGTGTAATATCTAATCTCTAAGTATCTTAAAAGGTTGTCCCTTGGATCTCAGTCTTTCAGCATGCTCGACAATGCGCTGGTATCTCTCTGCTTTCAATGGCCCAGTCTGCTTTCTCAATTCAAGTCTATACTGGTCCCATTCCGCGGCTAAGAACCCTTCTTTGTCAGCACCTTGATTTGCAATCATCTTGTGCAATTCAATACAATAATCAGAATCTTCAGGTGGTTTCAACAAATGATATTCTTTACCATCCCCCAGTAGATCAACTCTTGATTGCTCTTCCTCTATTTGCTCTTCCGCATTAGGAAGTTTCAATCTTCCAGATAAAACCCTAGCTATGAATGCACCTTGACATTCTGCAAATGGCATAACAATTATATTCATTGGTAATCCCACAAACACCAGGCTAGGGTCCCGTATATAAACCATCTGTTTATACAGATGCTTCACTCTGGCCCCATCACTCAGCAAGTCATCCAAATAGCTGTTCAAAAAGGGGAACTTATACAAATACCCAGTACAATAAATAACATCATCAATACCTTTAAACACATCACCATTCTTGGTCTTGATGATCCTCTCTCCATTGTGATAATCAAACTCAACAATCTCACCAATCTCTTTAACGATCCCCTTATCTTCGAATTTCAAATCTCCAACGGCGACAGAACCATTCCTAACAGAATTATAAACTTTATTAGCTGTAGTACTCAACTGTGTGGTAATATCTAACCCAGACGCCGAGTTCCCCACAACAACAACAGTACGATTTTGGAAAGCCAATGGCTCATCATAATATTTGGCATGTGTTATGGATCCTGGATTCAATTCATCCCATTCTTTCAGTCCGGGAACATCAGGAATGAAAGGTTGGTTGAAATGACCATTGGCTATAACAACCGCATCATATTCCTTCATTTGAATATCATGTGCATCATAATCTTTAATGCCAATCTCCCAAATTGTCCCTGTTTTCTCAACACTAACGACCTCAGTATTAACATGTATACTAACCCTCGGCGAAATGGTTTGGGAATAATCTTGTACATAAGTCAACACCTCTTGTCTAGATGGGAAAGTTTCACATTCATCAGGAAATGGGAAATCTTTATATTGCATGATTTCCTTGATCAAATTAGTTTCAAGATGTTTGTACATCGGACTGATCTCAACTCCCGCTCTGTTTTTCTCCTCATCGTGATAACTCGTACTTGGAACACTAGGACGTACTTGATTCTTATCACCAACACCATAGTTCCAAAGTCCACCAACAACTTCATTTCTTTCGAAAAGATCAATTTGGGTGAATGATTTCTCTTGTCCAATTGCCTTTGCAGCAGCAAGTCCTATGGGACCTCCTCCTATTATGGCTATTCTTTCATACCCAGTCATTTTGGCTTTCCCTATGTAAATTCTGGTTATAATTGATGAGTATGATCCAACACTTGAAGTTGAATTTTTCAAAACAGTGGCGCCGGAGATAAATCACCAGTAAAGTAAGCGATAAGTCATAAGGACAATAAAGCTTAAGCATCATAGAGGTAATAGATTCGACTACTCTTTGTGGTGCTATTTGCTGATATGTATCTCAATCTATTTCTTTAGTCTGAATAGGCATAATAATCACCAAGAGAATCGGAACCACAGTGATGGAAATTATCTTGTAGAAATCTGTAATCTAGCCTTCGGACTTACTTTTATAGGCACCAGCCGTTCGACTTGAGTTTTACCAGTTTTAGTGGCTGATAGACAAGAGTGCTTTGTATTCAGTCCCACTCATAGAAATGAATAGTAATACTTAGAGGCTCTATCTAGCAATTGCAAAAACACAACATTTATTCAAAAAACTAATTTTTTTTTATTTTAAGATTAAAGTTAACATCGTAAATTTTAGAATAAGTTCAAATTAAAGAAACTCCCAGATCGCTCACCAAAAAACAAAGAATTCAGTAAGATAAACTATTTCACTATATACGCAAGCTCAACATAATGATACTCATCTTCTTTCCAATTATTTTACACCCCAACGAACTGAAAGATCTCATGTTTAAATATTGCTTACATCAGCAATTACATAAGCCAAAACTTTAGATTTCGGCAAGCAGGGTGAAAAGCCACGTATACAAAACTTCCGTGATAGTTTAGTGGCTAGAATCACCGTTTGTCGCTCAAAGATCGCAAGATCTTGACAATACATGGTAGACCGGGGTTCAATTCCCCGTCGCGGAGCAATCCTTCTTTTTTTGGCCCTTCCTGGCCCATTTTGACCTCTATTTATTGATTAATTCATGTTTTTTAGTCTATTGTCTATACTTTTTGAAGTTAAGATCTCAAATTCGACCTTTTTCGTAGAGTTGTATGAGGGTTAATTCAAAATTGCTGGTTTTTGACAAGTGGGAAAATTTGTTATGTAATCTGTTGAAGATTCCGTCAAAAAAAGCTGAATCTTTACGTGTAACAGATTTGATTCAAACCTGTGTTGAGATCTTAGATTCATAAGAGACCAGGGAGAGTTTTTATTACAATGAACTATCAAAACTTCTTGGTGAGTCTATAACATATGACAATTTTGATTGCAAAGATCAAACCTTCATAATGTTCAATATTAACATGGTTTACCTTCAGGATCAAGGTCCAATAGATCTAAGCACTGCTCCTTCATCTTCATCCAATGTCTCCAACTACTTTATAAACCAACAGCAGCAGCAGCAGCAGCAGAATCAGCAATATGGCCATCAACAACCACCACCCCAATCCCATAACAATAGTAATAACAGTATTTCCAATCAATTTTGGGGTAAACCAGCTACAGCAAACGCCTCATCAAATATTTCCAACATCTCATCGTTTACTCCATTAAACACTGCAGCTTCATCATCTTCTACAATCCCAACAACTTCACAATCAAGACCATCTCAATATGATAATTCTCAGTATCTTCGTAATCAACAACAGCAACAATTCCCATCGACCCCTAATGATAGTTTCCCAAGTGGTGGGAATTTCAACGAAAGAGAAGAACGTATGAAGATTAATCTAAAGATTAAAGAAAGTCAAATCGAATCACTTGAGAATGAAATCCAAAGATTAACAGAATCTTCCAAACTATTAGATTCCAATTCCAAATCAAATGGTTATATCAATCAACAAATCGTCATCCCACGTAATATCAATGAAATTTTCAACAGATTAACAACAAATTATCATAAATTAGAACAAGAATTAACAAACACAAAAGAAAGATTAGAATCTTTAATCACAGCCATCACTTTAAACCCAACAAATTCAGTAACGAATAATGGTAGATATGATGAATTGGAAATTTCTCACAAGATTATATTAAAATTGGATTTATTGAAAAAGGAAAATGAAGAATTGTTGAACCAATTAAGCTTTGGAAAGAGTAAACAAGTTGATATCGAATTAAACTTATTGAGAATGGAGAATGCCAAGTTGAAGGAAAAATTGAAATCTTATGAAGAGAAGAATTAAACATTGACTACGATCTTTGCTAACTGAATGATATTTTAGCTAAAATGGGAGGATGTGATTCGACGCTAAATTAAACAGGCATAATATACATAAACTAATAATTGAAGACTGCTAAAAGTAGAATTGTCGATATGGTTCAAATAAGGAGATCATGTGCCAGGTATCATCAGTGTTGTAGAAAATATTGAGTGACTATTCAATCTTAGTTTACAACTTTGATATCCATTGACAATCATAGTAAGCATCAATGTTTATGATCGTATTGTTGATAGGTACTAATGGTAATATGTTGGTGAGTATATAGTGATTATGGTAGCGTCTATGTTTGGCTCTACAAGAGGAGAACTACTTGGAATAATACATCACGACATAAAACTTTTCTTTAAACACAGTGTATATGAATCAATTTATTTTCTCAAAGCCCTTCTATCCTTCACTGATTGTGCCAATTCCAATAATACATCCTCTGTGGATTTTATATCAATACAAGCATCGGTGATACTACACCCATAAACCAGATCCTGTTTCCCCGAGGCTGGAACATCTTGTCGACCTTCAACCAAATTACTTTCAATCATAACACCACAGATTGATTCCGAACCTTTTGAGACTTGTTGAGCAATGACATGTGCCACTTTTGGTTGATTTCTATGATCTTTATTAGAATTCCCATGAGAACAATCAATCATGATTCTTGGTTTGGATGAAACTCCCTTTTGGATCAACTCCTCCTGAGCTTTTAAAACACTCTCTTCATCGAAATTCGTACCTGATTTACCACCTCTCAATATGACAAAAGTATCCTTATTCCCCTCTGTACCAACAATGGCCACAATACCTGGTTTAGTCACTGAAAGGAAATGATGTCCATGATTTGCAGATTTCATAGCATCAATGGCAACACCCAATGAACCATCGGTACCGTTCTTGAACCCCACGGGGAAGGATAATCCAGATGCCAATTCTCTGTGTAGTTGAGATTCAGTAGTTCTTGCACCAATAGCACCAAGAGAAAACAAATCAGAAAGAAATTGAGGAGAGATAGTATCCAACATTTCACCAGCAATTGGTAAATTTCGGGTTAAATCAACAAATAATTTCCTAGCGATTCTTAACCCTTTATTAATTTGGAAAGAGTTGTCAATATCCGGATCATTAATCAAACCTTTCCAACCCACAGTGGTTCTTGGTTTTTCTAAATAGGCTCTCATAATGATTAGTAATTCACCATCAACTTTATCCGCAATGGTCTTTAGCTTAGATTGATATTCCAAAGCAGCATCAGGATCATGGATGGAACAAGGCCCCACGACAACTATTAATCGATCATCTTCACCGTTCAAAATCTTTATAGCATCATCACGACCTTGTAAAATGATTTTTTTATTCAGTTCCTCCAATGGGAGTTCATGTTGTAGTAGATCTGGTGGCGTTAATGGATCATAACCCGTGATTCTCCAATCTTCTAATCTGGTACGATCTCCAATATGCTCATTTTGAATAAACATTTGATGTGTATTGGAATTTGACATGATGAGATATTTGCTTTGCTCTAGTTTTGTGGAGCAACTATAATGGGTATGTATATAAATAAGGATGATAAATAAAAACTAGGGGGTGATGTCTGTTTATATAGTGAGACTATAACTGTAAACAACACAAGAATATACTGTCTGACTCTTATAATTTCTTCAAATGATGCCGTTTTGTACAAAAGTTTTTCCTCTTGACTCATCATTTGTTCTCCAGAGAATTGAAATGGAAACCTTTAAATTTTGACAGAGAAAACTTACGAGAAATTGTTTTGTGGTGTGAACCGAGATGTCAAAATTTTGACAAATGAGAAGCTTTGAATTGGAAATTATACAAAGGAAATATAAAGATTATGGCTTATGATCTCTCCCAAAGATAGACGTATCCGTTTTTTTCAACTTCGTTCCAACTATTGGAGTCACCAGTCACATCAACAACTTTTTCATCGTTAAACAATATCCAATTATCGCCTTTTTTGATAAATACAACATAGTGTCCCGATGTAACTTGAGTACCTTTATGACAGATGACAGCTTTTAAAGTATATCTTGAAGAATCATTGGTTTTAACCAATTTTTCAATTTTCTCTGATGTGGTTTCTTTATTGGAGTTTGAAGGTTCAGGAATAATACCATCATCATCAGGATGTGCGAAAAGCCATTCAACAGAAGCATTGACATCATTGTTATTCAAATAAAGAGCCTTTTTGGATAATGCATATGAGAATCCCATATCTTGTAGCGAGGATATTTGTGATTCATCAATTTTGATTTCATTCGATGAAGGTTTAAATTCAATAGGATCGTCAATAGTTGGATCTTCAAGATGTTCAATCAACCAATTCATAGCAGTTTCCATATCATTGTTACCAGTCAGGTATAATGCCTTTGTGGCTCTTGCCTCTGAAAATCCCATCTGTTGTAAATTGTTCAAAGCTTCAGCATTTGGTTGGAATGCATCACCTTTGGTGTTTTCTTCATCTCCCACTTCAATTTCACCATCTTCGATGATTTCTGCGCTTTGGAAATCCTTGATGTCGAATGAATCTGGTAATGTTAGTGGAACATCTGTCTTGATGGGGACCCAATTTTCCAATTGGATTCTTTGAATGCTTGTCACCAAGTATTTAGGGAAACTCTTGAACAGAACTGTCTTATTAACGGTTTCCATTTCATTGGTTTGGGAATTTTTCCATTCAATCTCTTCAGGAGATAAGAATTGAATCAATGAATCAATAAAATCTTGACGTTTATAGATTTTTTTACCTTCTTCAATATGATCCAATTCAATCTCTACTGGTAATGTGATGTTTTCACTTAGTTGATTTTTCAATTTGATTTCATTTCGATCATTTAGGAAATTGAACTTCTCCACAGTGACAAATCTGAAAATATCATTCAATTGAGGTTCAATGGTATCTATTTTGTCTAATAAATAATTCCAAAATTCAAAAGCATCTTGTTGTCTCATTGTACTAAACTCTTCATGATCTTCACCAACCAATTTCTTGAAAGAAGTTGGTTGAATTCCAACTTGATATCCTTCATTATTTGGTTTGGAAAATTCACCAGATAATAATCCATGAGCCAATTTAGTCAATTGGAATTCTAAACTATCCTTTTCATCGAATTCATCCAACGAATTTTCGGAAAACTTGTTATATTCTTCCAAGGAAAATAATGTTTGTACGACTGATGATAAATAACATGAGTTGCCTAAATTTTTCAAACCTGTTAACGAAGGACCGAAAACACTTGGTAATTTCTCACCATTATCATTCTCCATATTGAATTCCCATTTTAAATTTTGCTCCAATTGTAATTCAACCAATGATTTTTCAGTCTTGGTGAAATTATCCAAATCTATACCAAATGTTTTCAAACTATCACTCAATCCGGGGAATTTAATTTCATCATTACAAGCATAACAATAAACATCTGTAACGTCTTTGGATAAACTGCCCAATTTCACTGCGATCGGATGTCCTGCGGTTTCAAAATGTTGCAGGGCATGTGTATTACCAGCAACACCACCAAATTGAGCTCTTCCACATCCTAATTTCCCACATGTCAAACATATCCATAGATTCTCTTTCAAATCACAATCTGCACAATGGGTCAGATCCAATTGACTCAATGGATGTTGTTGGAACTCAATTGTATGTTCACAAGGATTGATTTCTTGTTGCCATGTTTTCAAATCTTCCTTCTTATTAACAGAATCGGAGTTTATAATGGAGTCTATAGTTTGCGCAGTGTGCGCATCAACATCAACAATCGTATCACGGGTCTCGCCATCGAAAGTGAACAGCTGTGTCTTGATATCGTACAAATCCTGTTCTCTCTCTTGCTTGATCTCTAGCTTGATGATCTTGCTCGGTCTTTCCTTGTTCGGTTTGGCTATTTTTTGCAAGTTCAAGTAGATTGTGTCATCTGGATGAGATCTGTAGTGAGTAGCGTGATGCCCATTGCAATAGGCCCTGTTGGACTTGGTGCTGATGTTGAGTCCCTCTGGATCGAGCGCGGTCCTGAAGCAGTAGAAGCAGTCGTCTTTGGCAATGGCCTGTCCATTGTAATTGAGCACACTCATCTTGGTCTCTTTCTCTCTATAAGTTCCACCGTAGTCGCCACTTTGTTTTAAAGATCAAAATCTTTGTTTCTTGAAGATATTACATAAGCACACGATACAACAAGACAAAAGTTGTGCTCCTTGTTGACGGTCTTGTTCTTTTACCAATTGAGCAGAGGACAATGGTTTGGTTTGCTAAAGGTCACTTCAAAGTGGACGGGAAGCTCGCTGTGATCTCTGGTGGGTCGCAGGGTGTTGGTGCTGAGTTTGCCCAGCAGCTGTTTGCCAGAGGTGCCAGTGTGGTTGTTGTCTCCAGAACGGAATCCAAGCTGAAAGCTGTGGTGGAGGAGATCCTGAAGCACAGGGTCAACAACACGCAAACAGCGTCGTACATTGCTGCTGACATCTCTGTTTATGAAGAAGCTGCAAAAGTGTTTGACAAGTTGGACCAATCCCCAGACATTGTTGTGTGTTGTGCTGGGTCTTCAGTGCCTAAACTATACCTGGACTTGACCCCAGCAGAATTAAACAGTGGTATATCTACAAATTACAACACAGCTGTTAATTTTTCCCATGCCGCTTTGAAGAAAATGTCATTGGATTCATCAGTTGACAATAGACACTTGATTTTCTTCTCTTCGGTGGTGGCATTCTTCCCCTTTATTGGATATGGTCAATATGCACCATTGAAAGCTGCGATTCGTGCTCTTGCAGATGTATTGAGACAAGAAGCATTACAATATGGGATCAAAGTGTCAAGTGTTTTCCCAGGCAATTTCGATAGTGAAGGATTTGTCGAGGAGAATAAAACTAAACCCGAAATCACCAAAATTATCGAAGGTCCATCTTATCCAATTTCTTGTGCTAAATGTGCACAAATCATTATCGATTCTTTGGATAGAGGATTTGAAACCATCACTACGGATTTCATCGGATGGGTGTTGACCACTATTTCATTGGGATTGAGTCCAAGGGTCTTTGGCCCATTACAAGCCATCTTGGGGTTCATCATAGCGTTGATCGCTCCTATAACATCTTGGTTTATTGAAAAAGATATCAAGAATCATTTCAAAAACCAAAAAGATACAAAACAGAATTGAATATTGATTTGTATTGTAATATCTATAAACGATGTGTCAATTATTTTGTAGCGTTATTGATACCAGTTTCAAGTTTTCTAGAATACCCTTCAACATCGAATGAATAAAGAGATCTAACTGTTGATAATATTTGTTCGTTCCATAAATCCGCAATGGTTTGCTTTATGCTTGGTCTGTACTGGAACTCAACGGCTCTTGGAACAGGCAGCGGCTCTTTCCCATGGTTCTGTATGATGGCCTCTGTTTCTCTCAACGTCTTGGAAACAAATTGTTGTGATTTTTTGAACTCTTGTGATGTATAGTAGGCAACTGAGGTTGTCAATAGCACACCTTTATATCCACGGTTAGTAACCCGAACGCTTTGCAAAAAAAGAGCCATAACTCACCTGCTAGGAATCCATGTATTCTATTACCCATATCAATACGATATCTATCTTATTTCAAACTGAACGAAATTGTTGGTTTGTCTATTCAATTTTCCACTTTATAACTGATTTTGTTTCTTTTTGATTCGTAGAAAACCCGTTCGCGAATTTATGCTTTACCGTGTGGGTGTCCGGATGTTATATTCTTTTTTTCTTAATGGTGAAAAATTGGAAAACGATGAGAATAAGAATAAGAATATCAAAGAGATCTGTGTGATTTAGTGGATTTGTTTTAGTGGTTAGAAGTGGGAAAATGGCTATTAGAAAATTTGGAAGGTATGTGTTGTATGATGTTGGTGTATTTTTGTCCAAGACTAACGATGCAATAGAACCCCGGAACATAGAAGAGCCATGTTGAGAAACTTGGTTTCTTCATTAATCGAACATGAATCTATAGTAACAACTCATGCTAAGGCTAAAGAGACTCAAAAATTAGCAGATAAATTGATATCCTTAACGAAAAAGCCAAATTTGGAACAGGCCAAGATGGATGCAGCTGAAGATCTATTCAAATTGAGAAACACCATTCCGAAACTATTCAAAGACTTGCGTGAACGTTATGCGAAAAGAGAAGGTGGATTTACAAGAGTATTACGTCTAGAGCCCCGTCTTAGTGACCGTGCAGAACAATCCGTTGTGGAGTTGGTGGACGGTCCAAAAGAGATGAAGTTATGGTTGATTGCAAGAGTTGTTGCCAGATTACAATTACAAAAATTACCAATTGATTCATTAACTCAACATAATGTTGATAAATTAATCGCGCTAAGACCTGGTGGAGAAAGTGAATTTAATGAATTGGTGGAAAGATGTAAGAAGGAGTTTTATAAATCTGAGGAAAGTATCGCAAATAAACCACCTCCTGTGGAAAAAATGAGAAAACCATATACTGGATATACTTTAGCTAAAGGTATTAAACTTATGAAACGTCCAGAAAAAACTCAACCTGAAGTTGAGAATTGAGAGACTCAATAGAAAATTGTATATAGATCTACAGGGTATTTAGCCAAAAAATTTGATATTTAATTTACACATTCACACACACACACTTATTGAACAGTATCTTGTTTTTGTAAAGCAGTTGCCAAGATTTGATTAGCCTTGAATGAAAGACCTTTAGTTTTTTCAATAACTTGTTGATAGACACTAGTGTTTGGATGGTTGAGGATGACAGTGCCTTCACTTTCATCGATTCTTGCATCCATTTTAGTCTCTTTGATCAAACTTGCAATCCATTTTTCACCTTCTTCATTTGTTAAATTTAAAGAATTTGATAATTCATCCAAATTTATTCTTTTATGCACACGGCAATAAACTTCAGAGATCAAATGACGAGCATTTTCCAAAAAACTATCGGCAACATTAGCCAAAAAGAAATCGGATCTTAAGATGATTGAAGATTCTTGTAATTTGGCATTAGCTTCTTGGAAATCATAATCAATATATAAGGCCTTGATGAAATCGGTTAATGGATCGTTATATTCGTATTGTTCTTGTCCAACAACTCTTATCAAATCTTTTAATCTTTTTTGGAAAGTTGGATTTGATAAATTGTTGAAATTTTTACTTGTTGATGATGAAGATGAAGTTTCAGATGCAACAACCGCAGCGACTAAATAACGTAAAACCCATGGTGAAGCAGCTTGAATTGTGGATAAGTAAGATGAACTGAAAAATAAATCTAATAGTTGATCCAATCCATTTTCAATGTTGAAGAAGGGGAATAAAGACCAATGAATTATCCAAGTTCTATGATGTAGTTGAGTTAATGGATTAGCAAATGATCTAGAATCAACAACTTCTCTTAATTTGGCCAATTCTTTCAAAGAAGAGTCCCATTCCAATCTAATGATCTCTGAAGCCAGTGACCCCCAAGTTGCACTTATATTTAATTCAGTATTTGTTGATAATACTCTAAAATTACTCAATAAATCCGAGGCCATAACGTAATCCCCACGATTATATTGAAGTTGACCAAATTCATACAAGGCGTTAATCTTTGCCTCTGTGATTCCATGGTTTTGTTCCAAATATTCTCTGTTTAATTGTTTATCCTGTTTTAAATGATCTTGAACCTCTTGAGATTGTAAAATATCCAAAGTCTCTTTAGTTTCATTATCTAATTTTTGATAAATTTCATCAATTTTAGCTTCTCTTT
The DNA here is from genome assembly GCA_030574735.1 of Hansenula sydowiorum. NCBI lineage: Eukaryota > Fungi > Ascomycota > Saccharomycetes > Phaffomycetales > Wickerhamomycetaceae > Hansenula > Hansenula sydowiorum. The sequence continues at coordinate 21,567 of JAJMFN010000027.1, forward strand.
CATCAAATTCCTTTGGGATCGCAGCGCCTGGGTTCAAAATTTCCCATTGTTGCTTAACGAATTGAATCATGTTTGTATCTTTGAACAAATCATATGTCAGTTGGGTTATGGCTTGATCATCGTATAAATCCTCTGTTCTTAACGATTCCAAGACAGGATAGATCAAATGTCTGTCCAAGAATGGGATCACCTTCTGGGTCAAGTCGTACTTGCGAGCAATCTCAAGCTCCGTGTTGGATAGTTCACTCATCTTAATCAACTTGAAATGTCAAATCTATAAGCCCAAATCACTGGTTATTTCAACAAATCGACGTTAAATTTTTTTCCAAATTGCAAAAACTTCAGAAGAGAAAAACATCCGAACACCACGCACTTTCCGCGAATTTTGTCTATTCTTCAAATTCCATTACGCGTTTCTTTATCATTTGAATCTTTGTTTAGTATAACAGGTTGAGGGATAATGGGCGTGTTGGAGGACTCTAATGAGGTCTTGCAGAAGGCTATAGTGAAGGACAATAGACCGGTATGTTAGTTGGTTTTTTTTGTAGAAGAAGTGAAACTAACAAGAACAGTATACGTACAAGTTGCTCAGTAGACATTTAGATATCCATGTCAATGATGCTAAAAAACTGTTGTATACATTTTATCAAAAATATCGGGACATAGTGGAGCCTACATTCATCATTTCCGGGAGATTGAATAACTCTACGAATTTAACCATAAAGATCACCAAAGATATCAACGATAAGGATAAATTTGATCAAATAGAAGCGACACAGATTTATTCCCTAGGTCCTAAAAACATTGAGATAAATGAAATATTAACCACTGTGAATGCTCAAATTAGAGAAATACCTGTTGATGCCCAGAAACTGGCCCAATGGGGCGTTATAAAAGGTCCTGAATTGATCAAGATGGATCAACCGGTGAAAGAAACCAAGTCAACAGCATCAACCTCATCAATAAGTGAACCACCTCCAGCACCTGTACCTAAAAAGGAGAAAGAGTTCCCAAACATGGGTCTCAGATCCGCACAGATCTTGAATAGGAATAAAAAGGAACAAGATAAACCCAAGGCAAGAACAGCTACACAACCGACATTTGGTGCGTCTAGTAAACAGGCCAAGACCAAACAACAACAGCCAAGATCACATACCGAACCGACCAAGTCAAAGATTGAGCCCGTTGAAGTGGAGGATTCTGACTTGAACGATGACGAGTATAGTAAAAAACAAGTTGAATTGAAAGCTGCAAAGGATAAGAAACAAAAAGAATTGGAGAGTATGTTTGATGATGATGATTTTGAACCAAGTCAGAAGGAACAAACCCCTGAGGTTCAAGAAGTTGCTAATGATCTTGAAGGTGTTTTTGATAGTAGTTTCAGTCAAAGTCAAAGCCAGCGCGCAAACGATACCGATACGCAAAAGATTGATGATGAACCAGAAGTCGTTGAACCAAAAGATGATGAACCAGAAATCGTTGAACAACCAAGTAACGAACCAGTTGAACCAAATAACGAAACCACAAGTTATTACGATGAAGATGGGTACTTAGTAACCAAAATCGCCGAGAACAATTCCAAACCCAAACCCAAACCCAAACCAAAAGCGAGATCTGCTCAACCTGCAAACACACCTGTTGCCAAAAAGGCCAAAAATTCCAAAACGAATGGTGGTGCTAAGCAACAGACCTCTTTGATGAGTTTTTTTGGGAAGAAGTGATGAAATATATGACAATTGGATATAGATATGTAGTAGTTCTATTTTCTCTTTGATGACTTCTTGATTGAATGGCTAGGTTTCTTATTCTTTGAACCAACGTCATTCTTTACATTTGAATTGTTTTGCCTATTGGTATTATTCAACAATCTGTTCAGAAAAGCGGTGTTTGGTCTCTGTTTCCTCTCTTCAACGGGCTTCTCGGTCTCTAGCTCCTTGATGATCTTTTGGATCAACTTGTCGTCGTTCTTCCCTCCAACAACAAACTTGTCCATGTTGAACTTTGATGCTGAATAGAATCTTTGGTGTTGAATAGAGTCTGTTTTGTTATGGAAGAACAATTTTCATAATGGAGATTAAGTATTTCGCGAATTTATATAACTACAACTATTTCATAGCAAAATCATTCATTAAACATGTTACAAGTGTACGTTATAAGTCGGCTGCTGAATGTTCCTCGATGGAGGAGGCGTTCTTCTCATCCTCGGGTGAAGTATGTTCTTCACCGAGCGTCTTTCTCTGGGAGAGTGTCAAATATGATAATATCAACAATGCAACAAAATTAACAATTCCAAAACTCAACCCAATCCAACCGAATTTGAACACTTTTGAAGTGATGAATTTCGTAGGATTGACACCCAAAGTAGTTAGGTTCTTGTTTAAAAAACTGTATAAATCCCTGGTGAATTTTTGTAGAAAAACCATCCCAATAACCATCGATACCCACTGCGATAAACTAATCATAAGGATTACTGAAGTGGAGATCATGAGGATGATCTTGTTTGAATTGATTGATGAGATGATGATCCCTATACTCAGCGCCAGATTCAAGATTATCGAACAAACAAACGAACTGAATAACCCATTGAATGCATTATTAGTCAATGAAGAACTTGGATAATTTCCAATATCTCTACTCGAAATATATTCATCACCTTGGATGACTATATTGTTCATTATCAATGCTGAAACATCCGGATAATAATGCTTCACAACAGACGAACAGTTAACCTCGTTCAACACTTGTTCACCATCCTCGTTGTAATCATATTCCTGTGGACAATAACCCCATAGGTTGAAATTATAAACACTGTTCAACGTTGAATTGTTATAAAGAGTTGCATAGTCATCGAATGAGAAATCAACAAACTCTTTCAGTTTGACATTGGATAGATCTATATGGAAGTATGCATCCTTGGAGAGAAAGGACAATCCTGTGAAGACTGTTGTTAAGATAGTGAACACCAATGGGATCAACAACGTTATTGGATAGGTCTTCATCTTGTGTGTGCAGAGTTAAATGAGAACTATTGTGACAAGAGGATCCACGCTACTTTATATAGATCAGATTCGGCATCGATCTGTTCATTCCTGTGTCAATTGTAACGTTGATCCACTCTATTTACGGTGGTGGCATTATTTGCATGCGTTTGAAAAATTTTCCCTTACAAGTTAAGACCCTTCAACAATGGTTTAAATTACTCTGCTCACTCATGTAACCAATGAGCATCCTGTCCATCTCCTCTGCTCACTTTGGATCCAATTTGACGCTGCCTTCTCGTTGCGGGTTTTGGCACCCATTCGTGCTGGTGCAGTGGCCAAAGTCCTTGAGGGCTCAAGCACCAATCGTACAAGAGGGTCCTCTGCTGCTTTACTAAACAACCGCATCTTTGCGCCAATGTCCGTTGAGCACTGCGTTGTCAATATCATCTAACTCACACGCACGAGACCGTTTTGGGGGCGTACATGGTGTATTCTATTGGCCCAAGTAGTAGACCGTTCTGTTATTTGTATAGCTGTTGGAAGAACTAGAGCTTCCAACAACGGCTTATTATTTTTGTATGTGGATCTGTTATCAAGACATAACTTCAAACAAGAATGTAATACTTAGAGGAATCAATACAGTTTCCAGTGGTGGTTATAAACACCTATCTTCGGTGGTGCCAGATGGGCCAACTAATCATATATCAGATGAGACAATACCTTCATATGATTGTTTCGAGAATATTCAATCGTTTTCCTTGAAGAAGAATCAAGCATTGAACAATTCTTCAGGCCTTACAAATAGCAGAGTTTGATAAAACTCTATGAGAGAACTCTATAATTTGTATATTATAGACATCACTAAAACTTCCACTTTGACTTCAAAAACCACAATCTCATCGACTTTATAGTACCTTTGTTGATTGATTGATTGAGTCTATACTATTAATGGTTATAATGGTGTTCGGATGTCCAAAGGCTATCGCGATCTTGTGGAAATACTTTCAGTATGAGTTGGCATAAAATGGAGGTGATTCCTCTTGTTTTGTAAGGGTGCCTCTAATCAATTGAGATACCACAGGAAGAAATGAAGCTGCTTCAATTTTTCTTATTACTGACGGTGTATCTTCAAGGTGCATTTGCCGTTAAGGATTACTTATTCAAGAAATGTGAACAATCTGGGTTTTGTAATAGAAACAGGCATTTTGCCCAACAAGTTGCTGGAACCGTTGAATATCAATCCAAATACTCAATTGACCAATCAACATTGAACTACATCGAATCAGAATCTTCGATTGTCGGTGATATATACAAAAGGGTTAGCGAGGCCAAATCTATAAGATTACCATTCATCATCAATATTTTGGAAAATAACAGTATTAGATTGAGGATAGATGAAGATCGTTCTGATTTCAAATGGGATAACAAGTTGTTGAAGAAGGAAAGATACAACGAAGCATCTCAATATGCCTTCAATGGTGAACCAACTTTATCCAAAAATTACAAATTTAACCAATTGGAAAATGGTAAAGTTTCCATTGTATATGGTGCCCAAAATCAATATGAAGCTGAGATTCATACCGAAGTATTCCAAATCATAATCAAATTCAACGGAGAAACTCAAATGGTTTTGAACGATCGATCTTTTTTCAACGTTGAACATTTAAGAACCGAAGAGGAGAACGAGGCAAATTTATCACCTGAAGAATCTTCGTTCAACAGTTTCCATGATGATTTCAAAGATTCCAAAGATGATTCATTGACTCTTGGCCCAGAATCCGTCGCTATGGATGTCACTTTCAATGGGTTCAAACACGTGTATGGTATCCCTGAACATGCCGATACATTAGCTTTGAAAGACACTTCAGAATCAGAACCATATCGTTTGTACAATGTTGATATCTTTGAATATGAAACCGATAGCAGATTGCCAATGTATGGTGTCATTCCATTCATGGTTGCGCATAAACCTGGTTTATCCACTGGTTTCTTCTGGGTCAATGCTGCTGATACTTATGTTGATGTTAAGAAAGAACCAAAAGATGGGTTGAGTACCGGGATTGATACCAAAACTCATTGGATTTCTGAAAATGGGATAGTTGATTTGGTCATTTTCATTGGTGGAACACCATCTGAAATCACCAAATCTTATTCATCATTATCAGGTAATGTTCAACTTCCACAGTTGTTTTCATTAGGTTATCACCAATGTAGATGGAATTATAACGATGAAGAAGATGTCTTGGGAATTACACAAAATATGGATGATTACGATATTCCATACGATGTCATTTGGTTAGATGTTGAATATACCGATTCCAAAAAATATTTCACATGGAAGGAAGAATTGTTCCCAGATCCAGAACGTATGTTGAACAAATTAGATGAAACTGGTAGAACATTAGTCGCTATTATCGATCCACATTTGAAAACAGACTATGAAATAAGTGACGCTGCTAGAGATAAAAACATTGTTATCCAAAACCATGAAGGACAAGATTTCAAAGGACATTGTTGGCCAGGTGAATCTGTTTGGTTTGATTCTTTCAATCCAAACTCTCAAGAATATTGGAACTACCTTTTCAGAAACGGTACTGGTCTTGCAGGTGATGCTACAAACTTCCACATCTGGAACGATATGAATGAACCATCCATCTTCTCAGGTCCGGAAACAACATCTCCAAAAGATCTAATCACGTATGGAGGTTGGGAAATCAGATCGGATCATAATGCATATGGGTTGACTTTCCACGAGGCCACTTATGAAGCATTGACCAAGAGATATGTCAACAAAAGACCATTCATCTTGACAAGGGCCTATTACTCGGGTTCTCAAAGAACAGCTGCAATGTGGACGGGTGATAACATGTCTAAATGGGAATACTTGAAGATTTCCATTCCAATGGTTTTAACTTCAAATGTCGTTGGTATGCCATTTGCCGGGGCTGATGTTGGTGGGTTTTTCGGGAATCCATCAAAAGAACTCTTGACAAGATGGTACCAGACTGGTATTTGGTATCCGTTCTTCAGAGCGCATGCGCATATCGATTCAAGAAGAAGAGAACCATGGGTTCCTGGTGAACCATACACTTCTCATATCAGAGAAGCCATCAAAATCCGTTATGCATTATTACCATTGCTTTACACCAAGTTTTACGAATCCTCCATATCAGGTGCACCAGTTATGGATCCGTTGTTCTATATCACACCTGAAAATCCTAAAACTTTTGAAATCGAAGATGAATTCTTTGTTGGTGGATTATTGGTCAAACCAGTCACTGATGAAGGTGCCACTTCTGTTGATGTTTACATCCCAGACGAAGAGATCTATTATGATTACGAAACTTATAAAGCGTATCAAGGTGAAGGTGACCATAATGTGGAGGCTCCATTGGAGAAAATCCCAATCTTGATCAGAGGTGGTTCGGTCATTCCAAGAAAAGATAGAGTTCGTAGATCTACAAAACTGATGAAGTACGATCCATACACTCTTGTCATTGCACTTGATTCAAACGGCATGGCTAAAGGTAAACTATACATTGATGATGGAGAAACTTTCAACTATGAAAATGGTGATTTCGCATACATCGATTTCCAAATTGCCAATAATGAAATACAAGCTACAGTAACGAATGGTTCACTTGATGTCTCGAACAAGGTTGAAAAAATTGTCATTATTGGATTAGAGAAAACTCCAGAATCCGCTTCTGTTTCTCAAGACTCCAAGACTTGGGATGCCAATGTCATTGAACAAGAAACTCATGTTATTATTAAGGCTCCAAAGGTTAACTTGGGTCAAGACTGGTCTATCAAGTTTTAAAGATGGGTTTATTCTTTATGATCAAAAAACACATCTATTTGTTAAAAATCTTGTGTAAGTTCCATTTCTGTATCCTCTTCCAAGGAAGGCGGTGCTTTGCCATCATACCCAATAGACGATCGTATTAAAGTGGAATGTCTTACTAACGTGGTCCAAATCAGACTCTTATCACAAGTGGGACATTTCCCCCTTTTCGGAATCAGACTACTTTCAGGAATTTTTGAAATTTCTGATATTTTAATCCTTTGGGAAAGTTTTTGTAGAGCTTTGGCATCTTCGTTTAATTCTTCCTCATTAACTTGTTGCTCTCTGAAATAGTTCGACATACATGACAAATGTGAAATATGCTCACAAGAATCATGATAACATAGTGCTAATAACGGATAATCTTTTGCAGTTTGGATATAATCTATTGGAGTGTCACATATCACACAGGGACGCTCTCCAAATTCAAGAACTTTTTGAAATCTCTCCAGAATGGTTTTATCATGCTCTATTTGGTCTTTTTTAAACTCAGCAACGTTTTGCATGTTGATTTCCTCATCGGTTTGTAATATGTTATCATAGTCCAAATGGATCAACTGATTTTGTAAATTGATTCCAAATTTGTTTATACACCAAATCTTATACGTCTCCGCATTGAATATTTGTACTTTGAGATTCATTCTATTGAAAAATGGAGAGTTCAGCAAAAGTCTGACATTCCCCAATTTATGATGGACTGATCTTCCAGCAGTTTTAGATGTGGTTATCCTTGCGGATTTCTCTATATGACGAGTTTGATAACAGTGTTGCCATGCATGCTCAAACTTGGACATTGTTAGTTTGCAGTCAATAACATGGAAATGTTTTTAAACTCACTTGTAATGCAGCTATTTTATTGGGAAACCCATAAACAATCATGATCATTTCCCATGGTCTAAACCCCTTTCTTTTAGTCTTATAAGCGCCAGCTTTCAGCTCACCATTATGCTGCCGTAGCCGCTTTGAGAATGTTAGTATCAATCACAATAGGTGGAAGGAAACTTGGATAAATCACTTACACGAACTGGATCCGGAGTTGATCCAATGTAAAACGAGTTAGGTTTGAGTATTGATCTCAAAAGATAGCAGCCATAAAACCTCGGAGCAGCATGTATAACACTCTTCCGCAAAGATTGGGATTGGCTTTGCGACATTAAATAGCTAGTGCTTAGATCTGTAGGGACAAATCTAAATGTCAGAAGATGAGTTGATGAGTATTGTTTTGGTTTCCTATATATTTTTTCAACTGACACGTATAAATGACAGAATGAGATAAGTCTACAAAACGACCATTAGCAGATATCTCAGATAACTATCAAGTCCCTTGTATTTGAGTGATTTCGGTATGTCGCAACCACTTCATAGAGCAACCAACCATCAGTAAAATTTATAGCCTAAAATCCTGATGTTTCATATCTTTGCTATAGCTCTCTTTATGATCACAAACCATCAGATAAAGGCCAAGTCATCCAAATAAGATCAAATACCCACCCTGAACTAGGATTTCTGACATTAGCTCATCCAACTTAGGACCTGATCATCCTTAAGTTGTAGCGTACTATTTACTAATGTTTTTACCAGGAGGCACTACGATGGAATAGGAGCATAAAAACACCAGCAATGACTGTTATGAATTTCGTAATATTAATTGAAGATCAGCTTGAACCCTTTGCAGGCCAAACCGTCTCTCTTTATGAAAAACTATGCAATTGCCATCACACAACAGCTATTCTTACTCTTTAGAGTTAATAGACTAGGAATGCAACGCAATTCATTAAAATTGGAGGACTAGAGTAGATGGCTGTGGAAGATATCTTTCTATAGTTACCTCAAGCTCTATAACTCCAAGTCAAAAAGAAATACAATTATAGCAACATCAAGTGTAGAAGCTGAAATTATACGTTTGCTTCATAAGTCTTTGGAATATCCCAAGGAAAATCATTTCACACAGAGACATGTGATTCATGGCCTTCTTCTGGAAAGCGAAAACACAGGCAAGCTGTCAATCTAATAAAAAGTAGAGAAGGAATAGGGGGAACATTTTCAGTCTCATTTCCGCGATCTGTGACTGCTGGCGTCACGTGGTGTGTATGCTGTAGAGATCAACAAGATACGACTATTGTCACTAACATGGCCCTCCATCACCAGAAGAGGTCGTAATATTTAATTTCTATGGAAGTTACAACTATAGACTCCAGGATAATGATTCTAGCCAGATTAAACACTTCAACATCTCAAAGATAGGCCATTCTTATCCATTCTAACCTTTGTGCCTTTAGCGGGTCTAATTCCGAACCATGTCGCTACTTGCTCCGAAGCTTAACTTCAGTCTGTTGTAAAGATTAGTATATATATCCTGGAATTGATTTATTTGTCTTCTTTCATTCATTATTAAAGAGCAGTTATAGTATGATACATTCAAAGATCCTGGTCAAACTTGCCCCAAGGGCATCGCTCATAAGAATAGGAATTCGCTTCTCCTCCACATATCCAAATGTGTCAAAAGTGGTGAAGACTACAGATGAAGCATTGAAAGGAGTCAAATCTGGGGATATAATACTATCTGGAGGATTCGGATTATCTGGTGTCTCTGATACTTTGATTGATGCTCTAGTTAAAAAACCAGAAATCAACAATTTGACGGCCGTATCAAATAACGCTGGAATAGAAGGAAAAGGTCTATCCAAATTATTAGAATCTGGTCAAATCAGTAGGATGATTGCAAGTTATATTGGTATGAATAAAAAATTTGAGGAATTGTATCTGGATGGTAAAATTGATTTGGAGTTGACACCTCAAGGTACATTGGTGGAGAAAGTTAGATCTGGAGGGGCTGGCATTTCAGCATTCTATACACCAACAGGTGTAGGCACTTGGGTAGAGGAAGGCAAATTACCAGTCAGGTATGACTCCCATGGTAAAGTGGTCATAACTTCAGAGCCTAAAGAGACAAAAAAATTTAATGGACGGAAGTTCTTACTGGAGGAAAGTATATTTGCAGACGTTGCATTTGTCAAGGCATATAAAGTTGACACACTAGGAAACTGTTGGTTTAGAGGTTCTGCTAGAAACTTCAATCAGGCATTTGGTAAGAATGCCAGATTAACTATTGTAGAGGCGGAAAACATTGTTGAGCCAGGTGAAATAGAGCCAGAAAATATACATTTACAATCAGTATTTGTCAACATAATTGTTCAATCTACTACACCAAAAGAGATTGAGATTGTCAAGTATGCACAAGATC
>JAJMFN010000028.1:0-31148 GCA_030574735.1 Hansenula sydowiorum
AACAACTTCAAACTCCTCCTTCAACTCCTAAAAAACTGTGTCGTATAAGGGATCTACTCAATACCCCAACTCCACAGAAAAAGAAAGGACCAACCCATTCGATACATAAAGATGACGATACGACTAAATCCACTATTTTCAAAACTCCAGAAGAATCTCCCAAGAAATCTCCAAGAAAATCATTGAAAAACATAACATTAGAATTAAACACAACTCCGAAAAAGAGGAAATTAAAACCATTGCATGATTATGGAAACGTTAGGAAATCTCCAAGAATAAGCAGAATTCAAAACCTGCTGAATGATGTATAGTAAATGAATTGTAACGTACCCCCAATGTATTTTATGAGACAGAGAAATTGTAAAGAAAGCAAAAAAAAATAATCATATCTTGATACTGAGAATTGTCATGGAATCAATGAGGTCTCGAGACTAGTCTTGTTTGATTGCCGCTACCTTCCGATTCATCTCTCATTATCTAGAGTTCATCTTGGTGAAAATGTCTACTAGTCGCGAATTCAAACTGCGATGAGCTAAGAAATCAAGCTTAGGATATTAGTACTTGTAATTATTTATTTCAAATATTGTTATGAAATCCATTTAGCACATCACACAAATGGAGAACACTAGTACCAAGCACATAAGGCACCTTTATGATCTATCCCATGCGGTTCCGGAACACCCTGAGTTGGGGTCCATATATTCAAGTAAACTACACAAGACAATAGAGAAGAAAAATTTAACACTACCAAACCAAATAACAAATGGGTTGAAATTTTGCTCAAATTGTCAGACTCTGTTGATTTCTGGTATCAATATGAGTATGAGGATTACATATACAAAGTCTACCAAAAAAAATAGAGGTGGGAAGAAAAATCAAAGCATAACTAAACCATCCACCACGCCATGGAAACCGAGAGAGAGGAAATTGACTTATACCTGTCTTTCCTGTAAACATATCACCAAATTTGATCTGTTACAACCTCAAATGGATCCATCTGCAACTGATCAAGATACCGATATGACACCAACAGAAGAGAAACCTGCATTCATAGCTACATGGGATAAGACCACGAATTCAAACACTAGTAAGAATAAACTTTCCAAATCCAACAATGATGGTGATCTTAAAAAGGTCAGTTCCGCTAAAGAAAGGGCTAAAAAGAGGAAGAAAAACAATTTGTCAAGTTTGTTGAGTAGTAAGAAAGAAAGGGAAGAACAAGAAAGGAAAAAGACAAGCTTGTTGAGTTTAAGTGAATTTATGAAGGGTTGAATATACTACAGTGATCGATTTCATTACCTCATCCTCATTTATTTCGTTATTGATGTTGATAGTATCATTCTTCATTATCATTCTTGTTTGCTTAATTCTCATAGTTCAACCGGTGGAGTATATGCAATAACAGGAGATGTATCTAATTCAAAATGAGACGCCGTTGGAGATTTGGCAACATCATCACTTGTGAACGATGAATCATTATGACCATGGTCTTTATTACTATCATTAGATCCTGAAGAATTTTTCCTTTTCTCATATTCCACACGTGAAAATCTCGTTACACTTCTTGTCCATCTTCTTCTTCTAAATTCACCTTTTGAATCCGAGCTATCCCTATCATAAACCCATTTGGTTTCATTATCAACAGTGACAAAATCATTCAACAAATGGGTTTTAACCCAATTTTCTGGATATAAGTCGATTTTCCAATTTGAACTCCCAGATGCTCCATAGTGATGATGATGGCTATTGTTATTGCTTTGTATGAACTCCCAATCTTTTGGAGGCTTCACATTTTGTAATGAAGTGGTTCCAATGATTTCTATGTTTACATATTTTTTGTCTAATCTTGGTTTGGATAATTTGGAAAAATCGTTATTTAAATAGAATAAGAAACTCCACTCTTTACTCGATTTATCAAATCTTTGTATTTCGTAAATCTCCACTTCTCTTTGTTCTTGTGGTTCGATAAAACCGAAATTTTCTTCCAAGATTTGTTCAAATTTATTTGTCTTGTTTAACAAGTAATATCTCGTTTCCTCGGAATAAACCAAATTGAAAAAATAATCTTTGAAATATGGATGGAAAACTATTGTGAGCCCATAACCTAATGTGAGTAAAATAAATTTTATTGGGATGAATTTCCAAACAATATCAATAAATAAAAATGAACAAACACCAAGGCCCAAAAACGATAAAAAGAAGAAACTTGAAATCGATTCATCAATAAAATAGGCAAATTTAGCCAATGAATCATTTATAAAATCCCAAGCAATAACATATAATAACATATGGTTTTGCAGATCTGTTAAATTCAATATGAATTCCCTTGAAATCTCTGGAGCAGGTTTTGGTAATTCAACCTCGTTTAATTTCGGTCCTTCAGCTAATATTGGATTTGCCCTCCCCAAAATTGAATGATGTTCTGGTTGATGGATCAATGCGTAGGCAGGAGCCATTATGTAGATAACGATAAGGAAAAATGGTAAGCCAACAATCATCGGTAATGGTTTCAAAATCAGATGAGTATATATAACCAATATTGTTAAAGTCAATTTTGGGTTATCCCAATTGAAAAACTTTATGATACTATCAATCAGTTCGAAAGGTGCACTTAATCTGGAATTCAATTGAATAAAGTTTCTGCTCATCAAAGGAACAGAAAGTCCTGGTCGAAGCTTCCCAGCTTGTACTCTACCTTGTAAAGAATCTGCCAAAACTTCACTGGTTGGGGGTAATGCCATAGAGAACAATTTCTCAACCAATTTATCGGTTAGTTGTTGAGACATATAATTCTGTTGACTCTGTGAGCTTTGTGGTGGTGGTTGGTTTTGTTGTTGTAATGATTGGTTTGATTCAGATGATCCACCACCGGTGGACTTATCTGTTGGAATTGATGTATTTTGATTAAAGAAACTGAAGTCAAAGGGTGAAGATGAGCTGGAAGGGCTCAACTGTCGTTGGTGCTTGTTCTTTGGCACATTCAGATTGTCTGGATCCTCTGTGGATTGCCCACCATCATTCCCTTTATGGTTTTGTTGTTCCCATTGGAAGAAACTTGAAACCGAGTCCATTGTGGTATACTCAAGATGATTGGAGATCCTTTAGCTAAAACAGCAACACCTGGTTTGACCTTGAGAAAATTTTATCACTCAGTAATTCAATAAGCGGCACTTATTATACGGTATCTTTCTAGTCTTATCACCAAGCTAAGCAAAGTTCAAACAGCTTTGGATCAATTGGAAACGGGAAATATCGAAGATTGATAGTGGATTCTGTTTCATTTAGTGATGACGTTTAAGTCTTTATATCTATCTATAATTCCGACTACGTGTCACATGACTGTTATACCCCGTAATTCAGCCGTTATTCTTTGTTTACTTTTCGATTTTATAAACAATTTTTGGTGGATTTCAAGCGTTTCCACAAGGTTTGTTACTTGGATCAAACTATATTTAACGTGTTTCAAGATCGATATGAGCAGTTCCAGCATTAGTGAGTGTGGTAATACAGTCTTTTCCGTTTGCCCTGTTCTTTACTAACAAAGAAAAGTTGAGCTTCCTGATGCTCCAGATGACATTGTATCATCTATCAAGTTCTCACCGGTTTATCATCACCTTTTGGCCTCCGCCTGGGATGGTTCAGTGCATCTGTATAGCACGGATCCACATGGGTCCCATTCGAGGGATCACGCATTGTTGAAGATTGATACAGAAAGTCCAATAACAGACGTGACGTGGGATGGTTTTACAGGGAAAAAGGCGTTCTTGAGTAATATTGCAGGTGAAGTCAAAGAGATTGACTTGGAAAACGGCAGAGCCAGCCAAAGCATAGGGAGTAAGCATGATTCGGGAATTCAAGTGTTGACGAATATCCCTAATTCAAGAGGTATCTTGGTTGCAGGATCATGGGACAAGTCGGTTCAGTACATAGATTGCCGTGTATCTGGTAATGGGTCCACAGTTCATCAAACACAGTTGCCTGGGAAAGTTTTCGCTATGGATAGCACTGAAAACAACATTGTTGTTGCCATGTCCAACAGACTAGTTCACATATATGATATTAGAAACCCGAGTTCTCCCTCACAGATAAGAGAAAGTGGTTTAAAGTATCAAACTAGGTCCATCAAATGTATGCCTAATGGGAAAGGTTATGCCCAGAGTTCTATTGAAGGCCGTGTTGCTATTGAATATTTCGATCCCTCGCCTAAGGCCCAGCAGTCAAAATATGCCTTCAAATGCCATAGATTGGGATGTTCGGACGTCGACTTGGTATCACCTGTTAATTCGCTATCGTTCCATAAGAAGTATGGCACATTATTCACTGGTGGATCGGATTGTCATGTATGCTTGTGGGACCAGCAGTCGAAGAAGAGATTGAGACAGTACCCCAAGTTCGACCAGAGCGTGGTGTGCTTAGACATGGACTACAAGGACGGCGACTCCATCTTGGCCATAGCTACAAGCGACGACTCGTTCAAGACTGTCGCATCGGTCGAGTCTGGGACTCCTCCACTTCTGGGTAAGAGCTCCATCTTTCTCAAGTACTTGGGCGAGAACGAAGGCCAGCCGAAACACAAGAACTGACCAAACACCTAATGAATGAACGACTAATTAACAGATAATCTTCACGTAGAAATCAGCTGAGTTTATAAATCTTCACTTATTCGTTAAAATTTCACTTCTCGAAGGAAAAAAAAGTTCCGATAAAAAAAAAGTCCACACGGAAAAAAAAAGAAAACTGGAAGATTTAAAAGATTGAGAAGGAAGAAATCAAGGCTGAATTACTACAACAACAATAGATCAGAATTAGCTCTTGCAAGAGAATAGCTGGTGGCTGCTGGTGTGCATGGGAAAACAACAATCAGAGGTTGAAAAGCTAGGAATTTACATGCAGACGAGATGCTCTTGCAGCAGTACCTATTATGGGTCGTCTTCCCAGCCTATGTGCTCTCGGCTTATGTTCAGACTTATACCTGTGCATCCGATCAGAGAATCACCAATGACAACGATAATATCTCTCCTTTGTTCGAGAGTGCTAATCCACTTGCTGATGTGTTGATTCGTGATGAAGTGATTTTTTATAGGGTGGAATTTGTCACAGCTGCAGAGATTAGTGATGTTAATTATACAACAAATACAATAACAACATTACAAGTTGAATCAAACTTCTTGAATGGTGCGGTGCTTTTCATGAGGGTCAGGCTATGTGATTATGTCAGTATAGTACCGAATGTTTCAAACGCATCTTCACCAGATGCAAACAGATTATGGCCAGGAGATGATGTCCCTCTAGCTGATTTATTTGGGCTATCCCCATACTTCAATGGTCTTGGTTCAGATTCTGATGTAACAAATGCTACAGCTAGTTATGAAGGGCTTGAACAAGAATCGCAAACTTCATCTTATTCCCTACCTTCATTATATAGCTCGGCTCCCCCATTGATAAGTAAACGAGATAACGCCCAAGATCAAGCAAGAATGAATAGGAATAAAGTATGTCCATTGGAACCGGGGATCCGTTATCAAATATTGTTATCTGCAAACACTTCAGCCCCCAGATATTTTGGTTCTTATGAAACAAAATTCACATTTTTAAGTGCTGACCAAGAAATTGGTTGTATTCAAGTCTTTGCAACTCCTTATCATCCAATTTTCATCACATATCCAATATGTTTTGGTGTCATGGGGATTTTCATATTTGGATTCATAACAAATTTCTACATCTTCCATTTCAGTACTCATCAAGAAACCACAAATGTGTTTCTTTTCATTGCTTCAAGTATTTGTAATGAACCTTTATTGAATGAGTTGACCCCAGATTTGACAATGTTTTTGAACTTTTTACAATTTGTTTTATTTGCATTGACGTTGAATCTCAACTACCCTGGTTTTTTACAACCAATCATATCATACATCAATTGGGTTTGCTTGATTAGAATTGATATTTTTTCGAAATTATTTATAAATCCTTTATCAATGGATGGGGTTTATAAGACATTGGGAAGAAAGGGGATTTATGGTGTATTTCCTGAAGAATCTTCTACAGAACCTGATGGGCAAACAACCTCAAACATTTGGAAAAATTTTATCGTTTGGTTATGGGTTGTTGTTTTATTTTTGATTCTAGTTAATCAAGTGTTTATTGGATTAAAACAATATTTCACAAAAAATTACAAGATATCGGGTTATCAGTCTAGAATGCTTTTCGCCATTGGTATAGTGACTCAAATGTTTTATTGTATTTTTCCGTTACCATTTGTCACATTTTCATGTTTTTTAATCTTGGGATTAGGTGAAGGTTCAAACGTTGATATTGGTGCAGCAGTAATGAGTATCATATTTTTCACAATATGGATCGGTGCTATCTGTTGGTTTTGTTTCAAATACGTCATTCGTCGAAAGGGTAAATTATATTCGTCTTTTAAGGTCATTTCATGTTGGAGTGCCCTTTATCATTGGTATAAACCTGAATGTTCGTATTTCTTGATTTTGGAAAAATTTAAAATTTTGTTTCAAGGAATCGTTATTGGTTTTGGTCAATCAAATGGTATCGTACAAATCTCATTACTAATCTTTGCAGAATTGGTTTATTTAATGGGGTTGACCTATGTTCAACCTTTCTTCAATAGAAATAGAAACATCTGGAGTATAATCATCTCACTGGTTTCATTCATTATTGTTGGTTTCAACATTCCTTATATTCAAGAACTATCCGTGAAAACCACTGTACGGAACATTTTTGGTGATGTCCAACTATTGATTGTTACCATTGCAGTGCTTGGATTTTTCAGTTTCTTTGTTCTTAGACTGGCTCAGGTTATAACGTCTCGCTCGAAAAAGAATCATCAAGTACTATCTTATAGTGATGACTCTTCAGAGAAAACATCAAGAAAAAGTTCAATGGATCATGCTTTTGATCGCGAAGTGCAGGGTTTCGATACCCATGATAGCAAACATATTTATCAACCTGTTCATTCCCAGCGCTCTCGAAATTTTGATGATGAAGCTGATGAGTTTTCGTTTGAAAATAAAGAGAATTATTATTATAGGAAAAACGGGTTCCCTAAACCAGAAGTGGAAATTAGTCCACCAAGTGAAAGAGGCTCGGTCATTTCTGATAAAAGCTCAATTGCTGAATTAACAGATCAACGTGCTCTTCCAGGTATATCTTTGAGTTACTTAAGTTCAAGTGAAAATTTGCCTCCAGTAAGTCCTATTGATGATGAATATTTAGCTAACTTGAGTAAAAATGATTCAGAATTAAGAAAATTATGGGCCAAAAGAACACACTTGAAGTCTTCGTTCCAAAGAACTGAAAGTTCATCTACATTCGAGAATAGCTTGTTGCATAGAATGAAATCAATGAGATCATCAGTAGAGACGGAAACTAATGAGGGGCAGAATGCTAATGAAGAGAGTACAAAGGGGCAAAAGAATAAAGGCTTTTCTGTGGTTGGTAGGAAACCTATCCAGATCAAAACTCAATCAAAACTTCAAGATAACAACAAGACTACGAAAAAATTCGAAGTTGTTGGTAGAAAACCAATAACTGTTAAAAATATACCCAAACCCATCTAACGCTCCACTGAATATTTGGTGATGTGCTAATTTAATGAATTTATGATTGCAATGACTCGTTTTGTTTTTTTTCGCTCCTTCTTTTTTTTTCATTATAGCTGATAGTACAATTCATGATAAATATTCACTCAGACATTGATCTACTTAATGTAGCTTCTGCCATCTTCAAACTCCAGCGATAAGACATTCATTGAGATATTTTACTTAGAACATTTGCCACAAAAGCATTGATGAGTGATACTGGGCTTTCAGGTCCTGCTCCCATCACTTGAGCTTGTGAAGCATCGTCTGGGAAGTGGAAATCTTTCATTTAGGTCATTTGGCTTCAATTCATCAGCAACGTGCACGGTGCAGTACTAAATGGGCTACTTTTATTGTTGAGTTCTAAAAAGTAGTGACTAGTAAGGAATTCAATAGCATAATTCAATAGCATTTTAGGTAATTATCACCAAGAATGTTCCAGGCTCTGACTATCTATGAAGCGTAGTATGAAAACTCATATGCGTAGCACACCGATAAACATTATATACCCAATCATGAGGTCTTTGAAGCTATTAAGACTTTTGTGGTCGATGCACGTCCTGTTTGTTATTCCAAAAGTTGATAAGATTGAAATCTTTTATTCAATTTAAGTTTTTCGGTGTTTCTGCAGGGTCCGATAAGAACGTTGGAAGACCGTTGAAACTTGATACCATCTTGGATAAAGAACAGACTACATCCCCACTATGATATACCATATTACAGCCTCCATGGTATAGATAGTGTGTTGGAGCTCACACGGTTAAATGTGCTTTTCCTAGTTTTCTGGACTTTATATATTGAAGAAAAAAGCTCAAACCTTAGTACATGCGTTGTATTCCTTCATGATTGAAAAGATCTCAATTGATCCTCATTTTGAAAGAGTTACACAAAACCAAAACAACTATAAAAGGAGCCCACAAATCCACTTTGAATATTTTGTTTCCTCTCTTCTACCATCCACTTCAACCCAAAACATCAACCAAAACTAAAAAATCAATAAAATCTTACAACTGAAAAATGAATCAACAAAACAATACCGACCAGCCAATGGATGAAATAACAATCCAGATGGAATCAAGAACCTTCACAAGCATACGTTTGAGATCTCGTCGTAGACGTCGTCCAAGAGCTGCTAGGCGTAACAACGGTCCTAGTATTAATATACCTGGGATTCCTCAAGTTGTTGCTTCACAAATTACTCAAAATACTCTTGATGCACCTGCTTATCGTCGTTATAGAACACCATCGCAATCACCACGTTCAAGTACCCAAGACATGCAGCCTTATTTACCACGCTTGATTTATACTCGAGTTATAAGACAAGTGCCTCGTTTCGTTAACTCTCAAGTTGAAACACCAGTGCATTATTCAAGAGCTCCTCAGATGGCTCCACAGATAGCTCCTCAAGTTGATTTCAATGCTTCTACTCCACAATCAGATGAGGTCTCACCACAAGCTTCTTACGCTTCAGCTTCAGAAGATGAAATTGATGCTCAAATGTTGTCTCTATCTCTTAATTCACTAGATGAGAGCCAGGGACCTCGTTCTACAATACCTCAGATTGCACCACAAGTTGATTTCAATGCACCTATTCCACAATCAGATGAGGTTCCACAGCACAATACTCATACTTTAACTTCAGAAGACGAACTCAATGTTCGATTGTTGTCTCTATACATTAATGCACAAGATGAGAGCCAGGTACCTCGTTCTACAACACCACAAATTGCACCACAATCTGAATTGAATGCAGCTATTCCACAATCATCAGAAGTTTTTTCAGATCACTTTGAACAAAGCTCTTCAGAGTACCTTGAGGCATCACAGCCTCTTGATATTGATTACCATGATAATACCGACTTGTGAAGAAGTTGTTGATTATTAACTTTTTGGCTCCCAAGCCTCTTCGAGTGTTCAGGTGCTAAGTGGTAAATTATCCAAATGCTTTCCAATATGAAAAATAATGAACCATCTCAAGACATTATGATGAAATTCATTTAATGGTCAAATGAAGATGGTTAGTGAAAGATTCAGTGAGTTTTTTGACTGCTACTTATCGACCACATTCATGATCATCGGCCCTTGGAATGATAGTTTACTTTTATACAACGAGCACGAGAAAGGTTTCTCCAACATGATCAAATCAATCAAACTATATTGACCAGTCTGATAAATTAACAGACAAAGAAAGTTCAAAGTACCCAGCAATGTCTTGACTCAGGAGAGGTATTACGATAGCTGGTTCAATCTATTGGAGATATGCGCACTTCATCCAATGGATTACAATTATATATTCAGAAAAAAACAAAACCCCCAAAAAAAAACCCTTGTTCTATTTTTCGATTCTTTAATGCAATTATTTATTATTTTACACATGTATATCGTACTCTCAAACTCTTTGTCTCTTTACAGTTTTCTTGTTGTCACTCGACTCGGTGTTTTTTCTCTTCAAGATGTTTCTAACTAATTTCTCATCATCAATGATTTTGAATCCATTGCCGAAAGTTTTCAGGCATTTTTGTAAAGAGGTAACTTCATACTTTAAGATACATTCACTCATTTTCACTTTATTCAGTTGCTCAGCTGGTGGAGGTGTAGAAAAATCACGGAACGCATGGCTTGGGTAGTCTTCTAATCTAGTGATAACAGATTGCTCCCAAGTTATCAATGCGTTTTTGGTCATAGTTCCTGATTCTATTAATTGATAACACTTCTTCAAAATTCTATTTATTGTCTTCGATAACAAATCCGTAGATAGATTGATCAATGGCTCTTGTCTGTTGACTTCAGAGATTGTGGTTAGTGTTTGAATCAAAATTTGTGATTCTGGTAAAACTTCACCATCAGCATAGGCATCAAATGAGTCCAAAACGATATCTTCTTCAATTTCTTCCACTTCTGATTGTGATATTAAGTCCAAGACTTTATCTATGAAATCTGACGGTAAATTCGAGTGAACATTTAAGGTCTTTTTGATCGTGGAAATTGGAACTTCACCAAAATCGAACTTCGATCCATCCCATTCAACATATCCATATCTTCTCAATAATTCACTATTTGGATGATCACCATAGGTGTTATAAATTTGTTGGTTTTGACGTATTGGTTTAACAGCTTTCATGACCAGAAACTCGGTCTCGTAGAAGAGATTTGCATTAGCGAATTTTGTGTCAGCGTTCAAAAGGTCTGCTAAGGCGACCATGGATTTGTAATAACCATCATACTTGACCTGTTCGTCGTCCTCCATGTCTTCATTGAAATCTGGTCTCTCAACATCAAAAGAATATGATAAAATTGTGCTGGCTACTCTATGGAAAGTTTCTAGATCAATCTGGAGATGACCCACACCTAAGTCATTTAGGGCATTTGGAATCAATTTATGGTATGTTTCTTCGGCTTTATTTTTACCGATTCTATCCAATACCAGGGAGGGTCCTAAAGATGATAGTTCTTCTTCTTTCCAAAACATCAAACTGTGGAACTCTTCAGGTAAAACTTTAAAATACGGGCTCCATTTACTTGAATCACCCAATGAGAGCTCATAAAGGATCGTGAGGATTAAACCTTCCCAGTGATCATAGTTGGATAGAAGTTTCTCCCTGTTTCCATTCAGGTCGGCTAATGAGCCTGTCTCTATATTCAGAAGAACGTTTCTAGGTATGGAGAAAAGTATTTCATCCTCTTGGATATCTTCGGTAGCTAATAACCCACGACCTTGAGCAAGATGCCTTAGATCATCGATCTTGATCTTTGGAGAGACTTGGACCCCAGAGTTCAGTAGCCAGTGCTCGAATCTATGAGTCGCTTCGGTATAATTCATGATGATATATGCAAAACCACCTCAGAAATCAATTTATTTCACTATAGTGAAAACTACAATTTTATTATCGAAAAGTAAACACTCAAGACAGAAAAAAAAGAAATGTGCCCTAACCGATGAGATGGATTTTATAAAGAAGAAACGATTTTTACCTTGAGATCTTTGAATTTAAGAGCCATTGACGCTCGAGATATAGAGAATTAATAACGATTTACTCAATTTTGAATAACAAATTTATTAGCTTTTTAGCTTTCACAGATAATTGCACCTTCAATTTAAAATTAATTATGTAGATTTAATTTATAAAAAACAAAAATCATCTACAGATTTTAAGCTATGAATGTTGAAAATCAACAGCACTATTTCATACAGAGCATATATACCTATCTACAGAGCGTCCTATTGAGAAGGACTATCAGAAATTATACATATATAATTCATATATTCATGATGAATCATAATGCCCCGGGTAAAAATCTGCCTAGCATTAAGTAGTTTCGCGAATGTGTTCTGCAAGATGGCCTTTTTTCTAGAATGCTCCATTGGAAAATCCGAAAATTATAAAGCGAAGGATAAATCATCAGACCGAATTCTGTAAGGATTACACCAACAACCACAGCTCCAACAACCAATTATACGATGTCTGCTGACGAACTGAAAGCTCAAGGTAACGCTGCCTTTGCTGCAAAAGACTACCAAAAAGCCATTGAATTCTTTTCCCAAGCCATTGAAGCTGCCCCAACTAATCATGTCCTATATTCGAATCGTTCAGCTTCTTTTGCCTCTTTGAAACAATTCGACAGCGCTTTGCAAGATGCCCAAAAGACAATTGAAATCAACCCATCATGGGCTAAGGGTTACACCAGAGCTGCTGCTGCCCAACATGGGCTAGGGAAATTGGATGACGCTGAACAAACTTACCAAAAAGCACTAGAACTAGATTCCTCCAACAAACAAGCACAAGACGGATTAAGATCAGTACAGAGCGCCAAAGCCTCTCAATCTGCTGGTCCATCTCCAGATTTTGGATTAGGCAAGTTGTTCAATGATCCAAATTTGATTGAAAACTTGAAGAAGAATCCAAAAACTGCTGAACTAATGAAAGATCCTGGTTTAGTTAATAAGGTGATTAGAATGAGTCAAAACCCACAAGCTGGTGCTCAAGAAATGATGTCTGATCCTAGATTAATGACTATCATGGCCACCTTGCTAGGTGTTGACCTAAGTGATGATAGCCCAGCTGGCTCTGCTGCATCCTCCTCTGCTCCAAAAGAACAAACTAAACAACAAGATGCCAAGCCAGAATCAAAGAAAGAAGAACCTAAAGAAGCTCCAAAAGAACAACCAAAGGATAACGATGGTGATGTCGAAGTCAAAGATGCTCCAGAAGCTACCAATTCCAATTCAAAAGCCCAAGCTGATGAGGAAAAATCAGAAGGTAATAAATTGTACAAGGCTCGTAAATTTGATGAGGCTATTGCCAAATATAACAAAGCTTTCGAATTATTTTCAGATGTCACCTATTTAAACAATAGAGCTGCTGCTGAATTTGAAAAAGGTGATTATGAAACCACCATTAAGACTTGTCAAGAAGCCATTGAAAAAGGTAGAGAACAAAGAGCTGATTACAAAATCATTGCTAAGTCATTTGCCAGAATAGGTAACACATACTTGAAACAAGAAAACTATCCACAAGCCATATTATTTTTTGAAAAATCCTTGACTGAACATCGTACCCCAGAAGTTTTAACCAAATTGAGAAGTACTCAAAAATTAATCAAAGAAAATGAATCAAAAGCTTACGTCAATCCTGAAAAAGCCGAAGAAGCCAGATTAGAAGGTAAAGATTTCTTCACCAAAGGTGATTGGCCAAACGCTGTTAAAGCTTACTCTGAAATGATCAAACGTGCCCCAGAAGATGCCAGAGGTTATTCAAACAGAGCTGCTGCTTTAGCCAAGTTGATGTCATTCCCAGAAGCTGTTAAAGATGCCGAGCAAGCTGTTAAGATTGATCCAACTTTCATCAGAGCGTATATCCGTAAGGCAAGTGCTGAAATTGCCTTGAAAGATTTCTCCAAAGCTATTGAAACGTTGGAGGTGGCTAGAACTAAAGATATGGAAGTCACCAAAGGAGCTAATGCTAGAGAAATTGATCAATTATACACCAAGGCTTATTCTCAAAGATTCCAAGGCTCAGCAAATGAAACACCAGAACAGACCCTGGAAAGAGCCTCAAAAGATCCAGAAGTTGCAGCCATTTTACAAGACCCAATTATGAATAGTATTTTGAGTCAAGCCAGAGATGATCCTAAAGCCCTACAAGAACACATGAAGAACCCAGAAGTTGCTAAGAAGGTGCAAGTGTTGGTTGCTGCTGGTATCATCCGCACGAGATAGAATCGATGAGTCCCTTTGAGGGTTCCCAGTCATATGATAAAGCTGTGCCATGATATGCACGATGTTTCTTGATGTATAGCGTTTTCAAACCTAATCAGCAATTAGCACAATGTACACGGAATTTTCCCATCGTAGACCCAATCTCCGCGTCAAGCCTCATCAGTGAGCACATAACCCAGTTGCTTTGATTTGATCAAATCATTTCAACTGTTTTCAACTTTCCCGATGAGAAAAATTGTCGGCGATCTTTTTTTTTAGGGCGAAGTTTTCTTGCTGCATGTTTTTGACTCTTGACACATAAAAAAAGGTCGAAGTAGTACGCAAAACAAGAGTTCTTTTCTTGCAAAGCTTGTACGAAGGCTTAGGTCTCGAGGGAGCGGGCTTGCAGTGCTAAAGGCGCAACCAACCGGACGGTTTGGTGTGGTGATTATACCGACATTCAGCTTTTTCCATTGTTATTAGTGCGTAGACTCCATCTGCAAAGTTCAAGTTGTAGATCTAAGCCTTCTTGCGAAATATAATAATAATGGTCCAGTACAGCTGAGAACTCACAGATATTATATATTTCGAACCCTTTGTCCTCGTCTGACAGGGAACTCCCAACCTTGGGTCTATTTGGTGATTCCCACCTTCATGAGTCCCTACACATAATAACAACCATAGCTTTGAAATTTCCAAGTTGATATAGTATTCAAAACATATTCATTCCTTTCAGTCCAACTCAGTTTTGAATTCATTCACCCGGAAAAGAAAACACCATACCACTGCTTGTAAATTTTATTGTATTTATATTCACATGAGCCAGAGTTCAAAAAATATGTTCATCAGTCAATTATTATTCCGGCCATTGCCTCATCAAAGGTTCAAATTAGGTGTCCTACAAAGTAAAAATCCATACTTTAGACCAAACCAATGTCATATATTCGAAACAAAGAATTGTTTCCATAAAAAACCGGATTTGTCCCAAATCCTTTCGCATTTTGATGAAGTTCCAATTGAAAATTTGATGACTTTATCATCAATAAAAGTGACAAATGCTAGAGGTCATACCGGTACTTTGATCTTGGTTAAACCAATTGATAAAAATATCGTTCATGAAATTAAAAATTTTATCAAAATTGCCAAAGATAAAGATATTAGTGAATTCATCAAACCAGAAAATATTAAACTTCAAAATTATAGACTTCAAATCACAATGCTTGATATGCCTAAAGATGTTGATTTGATTGAAGTTTTAGAGGAACTGATAAGAAATCCTCCTTTCGAATTTAGAGTATCGTCAGTGGAGGTTGATATTACCAAATACGTTAAAGCTAATGACCATAATGAACTTAATGAAACCCTCGATGACCTTAATGATAAAACCCATGATAATGATGATACATTTGAAGAAGAAGAAAAATATGTTTTAAATTTTATGAAAAACCCTCAAGATGAATTCACAATAATTATGAATAATTTCTTAAGAGAAGTGATCAAAAGAATGGCAAATCCAAATCAATTTCAGAAAACTTTTGCCCACGTTCGTAAAATGATTGAAATTCCTTTAAATGAAAAAGATATGAATGCTAAAAGGAAATTCCTGCAAGAAGAATTGCCCAGATTCAAACATAGGAAATTGAGTAATGAATCATCAACTATGAACAGTTTAGATATTCATCATCCATCATCTGGGAAAACATCACCCTTATTACCATTATCCAGACAAACCTCACCCTTACCACCACCATTGTCATCACTTTCATCACCTTTACCACCTCAAAATGAATTACCTTGTCAATCTTCTAAAATCGATTTACCACCAATTTTTTTGAGCAAACCGAAATAGGGTATAATGAAGTACGTTGTAACATATCATCGAATTTGTAGCTTTATACGAGGCGTTCACAAGTAGTAAGTCTTGAAGCTGAGATATATGTTAAAATCCCAACAATAATACATCATGGTTAATACATTATTCGACAGCAATAAATAAGAATAAATAAGGGCTGATCTATACATTTGGAGGCAATAGTATAGCACCCACTTGATTTGGCCTCTCTGTGGCCAAGATGTCATAGTTCTTCACAGCAGCTCTAGAATCAGATATTTCCAATTTAATACCATATTTGTTAAACAATTCTAAATTCATTTGACTCAATAATCTACTTTTACTACCCAATCCAATAACAAACAAATCTGGTTGAGGATTTATCAATTTTAAAAAATTTAAAGATTCTTCTTCAAGCTCCACAATGAATCCATTCTTGATTGTGAATTTAGGATCAAATTCCAACACACGGCCAGCTAGTAACAAACAACTTTTATCCTGCACTATTGTTCCGTCTGAAAAAATGAATCCCTTATTGGTTATAGATCTGACATTATTCAATGGGGCATGAACTCCAGCCAAAACATCTAAGGCTTCCAAGTATCCTTTACGGAGACAACTAGTTGTGCTGAAGAGTCTGTGGCCCAATAACCGACGAATAGGCGAGCTAAGCATCTTTGCAGCTCTCAATTGATGTGGAAATGGCTCTGAAGAAAGCTTGAGATAGTTTGTGGAGTAAGAAATCTGGTTCTCTATATTGGAAGAATTCGCGAAAACAAGTGAAGCTGAGAATTCGCGGAAGATTGAAAAATGTTGAAAAATTGAAGATTGAAAATTGAAGCATAATGTATAGAAGAATCATTTGGAAATAGAGTAACCAAAGATGCCTATCAAACCTGTTTTCCGTGCTCCAGTGATCCGTAATGGTATCGGTGCCTTTGTTTTACCAGTATGTTAGGAAACCCACAATCATTTCGAAGGTGTTGATCATCAAGATACTAACATGATATTTTTTTTCCTAGTGCAAACGTATAATCTTACAATTTGATAAAACTGGTGGTAGTTCTAAAGGTCTACGTGAATTTTTAAGAGCAAGATTAGATGAATATGCTGTGAAAAACCCAAAGATAGAGTTCAAAGTGGTTGAAAAAGCTGGTCATCCAGTTGTTAAAGGTGAATATGCTGGTGGTCGTGAAAAGGCTATTTGTATCAGAAATATAAATGTTGATAACGTTCAAAATACATTGGAACTGATAAGAGAATCAAGTGGAACCCAACTGACAAAGAAATACCACAAGGTCACAAGTATAAACGAAAGTATAAGAGGTATCTGGTCTCCATTACATGTTGATCCATCAAGAAGACATAAGATCTAGTTTGATTTCAACTTACCATCCACGCCTCATTTATTCAACACCCACTGTATATAAGAAACATAAAGTTATGAACACATCTAATACAAGAACCTAGTTATAGAATTACGAAAACGTAGGAATAAGTTTTTAAATGTTTGTATGCATAAAAATGATAATAATAATGATATATAATTGTGCTCCTTAAAATCAAATTTCAACCACGACCAAAGATAAAACGAATGTGTAATAAAGCATGAAACGCAAAAAAAAGAAGAGAGTGAATATAAAGAGTATATGTTTGTTTTGGATAAAAAAAGAATATGACTTGAAAAAGTGTTTGGGGAATAGATATATCGGTATGTTTGTATTTGTGTGTAAAAGGACCGTCTTAATCAATTTGATCTTAGTAATTTCCGCTCTCTATCAACCCTGAACAAAACAGCAGTTTCTGATTGGGAATAGATTGTCGATTTCTCATCATTTGTCAATAAGATCTCATCGTTTGATGTGGAAGAAGGTGGAGTTATTGAAGGTGTTGTTATTGTAGAAGATAGTGATTTATCCATTTTCAACAATGTCATGGATTGTTTCTTCTTCAATGATTTCCTTGGTGATGAAGATCTCGATCTAATTTTTGGTGATTGTGAAGAATGCAAAGATGCCCTTGTAGGAGATGAAGGTGGTGTGATTTTGGAAGATGCGAGTGATGTTGGTGGTGGTAATTGAGCATTTAATTTTAAAGTTGATAATGGTTTGTGTAAAGTTGGTCTTAAATTATCATCCGAATCTCTTCTTTTCCTAGCTGGTGACCTTGATCTTGATCTTGAAGAGTTGATTGTATTTGTAGGGAAGACTTTAACTCCATTTTCAAATTCCAAAGAATCATTTGCCTCGAGTATAACTTCATCTTCTTTGATCAACCCTAATGTGTTTATTCTATACTGTTCCAATTTAGCAAGCAATGATGCCTTATAAATTCTATCGATTTGAACAACTTCACTCAATCTTTGAACATATTGTAAAATGATATTTGAACGATCATTTCTATTGAAAGTTTTTTTATAACTTGGTTTTAATGATTTTTGTTTGGAAATGATATCGATTATGATATCGGTCTTGACAGAATTATCGATGAAATGTTCCATGTAAATATCTGAGTTGATCAAAATTCTTAAATATTCGTCATCAGAAGAATCTGATTTAAGAACAACAAATTTGAAATGTTTACCTAGATCTGTCAATTCTGAATTTGGGTTGTTTGATAATATGCAAATGGAACGAAATCTATTCTTGAACCAATCAACTAAGATCCTATGTTCATCAGAAATCAAAGCTCTTTCAAACTCAGTCTTGTTATAGATCGTATCCAACTTTTCATTATAATCGTTATACTTGTCCCCTTTCAAATCATAAATTCCATTCTCATCGTTAACAAAAGCCGGCAAGTTTTCAATATCTAGTCTTTTGAATAGATAAGTCAATGATCTCACTTTCAGATCCAGATCATCTTCCAATTCACCTTCTATATGTTGAGGAATTGTGATGACATTTGTAGAAGTGTTGGGCCATAATGATTTCAAGAATTCCATTCTCTAAAGTTTTTGAATTTGTTTCTGTAATGATATCTCTTAGAGCATAAAGAATTGATGTATCGTGTATGAGTGTGTTGGTAAATCGGTGTTTTATCAGTTTGTTGAAGATATCAGGAAGTGTGTAGTTGGGAGTGAGTGGAGCTATGCTCGAGACAATAGTGTGTTGAAACAAAGGAAGCCTGAATCTTGATCCTGATTTGAAATCCTTATGTGCCAAATGTTATCTTTCTCTTTTTCCAAAGCTCCTCAAGATCCGGGCACAGCAGCTGGTCTGGGAAGAAGATTGTGGGTGGGAAGGCTCTTGTTGTGGACAGCCCAATCTCAGATCCACTTCCCGTGTATACTCTTTTCTCCTTTGGATTATCGATCTCTTGTTTATGTCTTGAAATTTTGGCCGAAAAGTAAACACACCAGCCACAGGAGACACTTCCCGATTGGGCCGCTGTGGCTGGTATGGAGGCAGAGGCGAGACGTGGCTGGTGTGGCACATCAGCTTGAAAATCAGAAATGAGATTTAATGGGTATTCAAGGTCACTAAAATTAAGGAACAATCTAAGGGAAAATGGCTGAAGACCCATACCAGAAGAAGGCTGATGTCTCGTCGCTGGACCAGGACTTGAGAGAGCTCAGAAGATCGAAATATAGCGAGCCTTTGGCGGAACAGGCTAAATACTGGATATTCCAAAGAATCGGAGAGCAAGAACCGAAAGAAGAGCTGATACAGGTCCTCAAGGATGGAGTTGTGCTTGGGAAGTGAGTCACACAGAATATGGATACAATAGAGAGAATACTAACATCAATGACTAGACTGGCGAACGCTGTAGCTGGCGATAGAGTTGTGAAATATAAAGAAAGTAAAATGCCATTCGTTCAAGTATGTTAACTACAGATTCATTATTTAATTCATTATTTCATTCATGCTAACAGCAAATTATAAATAGATGGAAAACATATCGCAGTTTTTAACATTTGTGAAAAATTATGGTGTACCGGAAGATGAAGTATTCCAAACAATTGATCTCTATGAGGAAAACGATCCAACCATAGTATTACAAACCATTGTTTCATTTTCAAGATATCTCCATACCAAAGTGCCATCAATACCAGTGATTGGACCAAAACTAAGTACAAAGCAGGCGCCTCCCAAAATACCTAAAAAACCTCAATTCTTGAACGACCCTAAATGGAGCTCTTTTGAATATGGGTACATTGGCGGGGCAAGTCAATCAAGTGAAGGTGTAACGTTTGGCACCAAGAGAAACATTTCTCAGAATCATAAATAGAATCAGTACTGTGCTCACTAATTAAGAATATAAGACAATATTTTTTGATTGATATAGGCAAAATTCTGTTCCAACTCCACAATTTCTCCCACATATCTTTCTAAACCTTTTGGAATCTCATCTTCCAAATCATCTTTAACAACAAAGATGACTTCACTTTGTAAATGCTTGACAATGGACCAAATCCCCTGGAATGTTTCACATTCGATGATCTTGTAACTTATTGATTCATCAATAGCTTCGTCTAAATCATTTCGAGACAAGTTCGGTGGAATCACAATTACAACATCATCTGTCAACGTCAAGATTTCATTCATGGGTAGTTTAGCTGATATGATAGAGTCTGTTACTATGATTGCAACTGGCTTGGACGTGTATTTTTGAGAGATTTCTTGCTTTGATTTGGAGTCTTCGTCTTCTTGAAAGGATTGATAAAGTGCGTAACAACCGGCACCTAAAACTACCGCAGCAGCTCCTAAAAGCCCCAAATTTCTCAGGCGTTTCCTGTCACTCAACGACATATCTGCAAATAGACAAGATGTCTCTCTGATTTACCAACCGGTGTATTGATAATACCTTTTAGGAGCTTCAGCTTGAAGTTTATGTCACTTTTCAAAGGTTTTTTCCGGCAGGCAAAAATGCTCATTACTTTTCCGTTTTGAGAATATCGAAAACAATTAGCGTTAACTATGGGCTCGAGATCCAAAACAGATCAAGCACAAAGTGGTGGAGATATCAATGTACAAGATATGACCCAACGTCAAAGCGATTCAGAGTTTGTTCTATCTGCCACAACTCACTCTCTAAGTCATATCTCGAGTATCTTGAACTCGTTAACTTCAATTTCTTCTCAAGTTCTAGTCACAATTGATGAAGATGGATTGAATTTTATCACAGAGTATTCCCATATCTGTCGAGGTGAGTATGAATCAGTTTATCACAATGATTTTGTTTTCCCTGATTCTAATCCATCATAGCTGAAATAACGTTAGAGAAGAGTTTGTTCACTACATATCAGTATAAATCCAAGTCAACAGAGAAGAATCCAGATGACACTACAGAGGATACAGATGAGGAAAACGAAGATGGGGATGGAAATGAAGACAGAAACAAATTTGCTGTTGATTTGACTCCAATTGCGGAAAGCTTGAGTCTTGCCTCGAAGAATAATCATAATGGGAACGGTAATGGTAATGGTGCTAGCTATTCAAGTGCTACAGAATGTACGATTTTCTATAAAGGTTCAGGTAATCCATTCATATTGATTTTTGAAGATAACAAAATGATTGAAAGGTGTGAATTTTCAACATTTATCAACTTGGAACTAGAGGCAAATAATTTAGGATTTGAGTTGAATCAAAATGAATTATTATTAGAGGCTATAATCAAAGCCGATGTATTTTATGACGCTTTAAAAGACTTGAAAGATATCAATTCAGAACAAATTTACATTTATGCCTCAAACAATCGAAATAAGAATAAATTGGCATTGATTTCGAAAAGTGATGTTGGTTATTCGACTTTATACTTGCCTAATGAAAGATCAATATTAGAGAAGTTAATAATTCATAAGGAAAAGACTTCACATGGTTCGAAAAGGTCAAGAAAACAGAAACAGAAATCTAATAGATATGATATTAGTTGTTACGAATTTAAGATTTTCAATAGGTTTTTGAAAATGATTAAATTATCAAACAAGTGTAAACTCAAGAGAGATGAAAACATCCTAAGTTTAAACTTGTTGAGTTTGAATGGTTATGATCTGCCCAAAAATTATACCGGTACCGTTATAGATTTTAAGATACTTCAGAGAGAACAAGAGGATCCACTCAGTGATGTTTTACCAGAAGCAGAGAATGATGAATTAGAAGAGGAAACTAGTGATGAAAGCGAAGAGGAAACTAATCAGAACAAGCAAAATGAGAACACGAAAAGAGTTAGATATTCTCCTAGTCAATATCATGAAGCAGAAGATGAAAGTAATGAAGGTGGTATTGATGTCCCAATTTTTTTATAGTTCTGTATCTACTTTTTAATTGATTGCACATTACTACAAAATAGGTTTTAAAGTTTTTAATCTGACAAAACAAAATGCCTTATAAGTTTATATTAATTAAAAGATAATCTCTCAAGTTAAATAATCTATTGGTTAGCAAAATGTTCCAACAAGATGTTACGTTCTTCAGAATCAGCACCCCAGTTCTTGATGACAACAACGGAAGCACCAACAACTTTTCTGGCGTTACCTTCACGGTCAATTTTACCTAAACCGGCCCATTCACCTAATAATTTAGCATCAGAAACTTTGATTAATGGGATTTTTTCTTCTGGTTCGTTACATAAAGCTTCAACTAAAGTGACAATGGAAGCTTCAGTGACGGAATCACACAAGACAGCTAATTGACCTTCACCTTTTGATAAGGCTTTTGAGGATTCTCTCAAACCTCTAGCTAAACCATCATGGACCAATGAAGTTCTCAAGACTGATTTTAAAGCATCTTCAATGGTGATTGATCCAGATTGTTCTTCAACAGCAACTTCTTCAACTTGTTCAACTTGTTCAGTGTCAGACATTTTTTTTATAATTTATGAATAATAGTAGACTTCTTCGACAGGAAATAAACTGCTCAGTACTATACTTTTTCAAGACTCTTGTATACAAGTTGTTGGTTAATACCATACTGTGTTTTTTTTTTTTCATTGGGATTCCTTTGAAAAATTTCAATGTTGCTCGGAACAATGAAAGGGTTTGGCGTCACAGTTTATGATCATGTGATGTGGGCTAGGGCTTCTCTCGGATTAATTGTAGAACAATAACGATCTCATTTCATCTCATCTCTCCAAAAAAAAAAACAGCCTTTCTACTTTTATTGTTTTAAACTGGTGGTAATTAAAGTGGTATTAGATACACGCTATATAGATGGAGATGTACATCAAAGATAACAAAAATTATAATAAAGAGGAGAATATAAGGTGGTTAATGAAGGTAATAAGAAAAGAAGAGAAATAAAACAAGAGAGGAAGATGACAATATATGAATTAGCCTGTTGACCCATAAGTTTATATCAAATAAACAAACATGATGTGGGACGATGTGATTATGGCGCAAGACAGGAAGCAAAAGTCTATACTAGAACGCTGGGATGATATACTGGTTGATATGATACATTGTGTGCCTTTGATGTTGTGAATGATGTTATGAAAGGATTCATGAACTTCACAATTCCATATCATCAGCGAATTCAACAGACTCCGAGACTTCTTCATCAAAATTCGAGCTTCCCATTTTATCTTGATCGGCATTTTGAGAAGCTGGATTCATATTGTTATTAATGTCTTCTTCATCATCTTCATCTTCAAAATCAACATCGAAGAAATCATCATCGGATCCAACAATTCTTTCGTAAAGAATTTTCGCAGCTGTTATGATACCATCATAAGAAATTTCACTTGATGGTAGCGCTGAATAAATAACACCGTTGTCAGGAGCACTGTCAACTTTTGAGTCACTAGCACCTTTGATATTATCATTTTTTGTTGGATTTATTTGAACTGAATTTTTTCTATATTCATTTGGAAAAACAACACCAGCATGTGGAATCGAGGTTTTCTGAACATAAAATAATTTCATCAAGTATTGAATTTTTTCCTTTGGCACGAAATCTTTGAATGATTGACCTAATTTAACAGAGTTGAAGATTCCTGAATTATTAGATTCAAATATTTCATTATCAACTTCATCCAAATTCGAACTTTCTCTTAAAATGGAATTTTCCATAGCTTTCAATGCATTTTCTAAATCATAACGTCCCTTTTGGCCAGATTCACATGTTGATAAATACCAAACACAAGTATCTTTAGAAGTTATACCAGTATCCTCGCTCATAATTAAAGCCTGCACAGCTTGTTTATTATTGTTTGATAAAGAGCCAGACGGAAAAACAACTATTGAAGCACTTTCCCCATTTTCAAACCATTCTTTACAATCTTTCTTGACGATAACAGTTAATCTTTGAATTTCATATTGTTGAAGTGGAATGGATTTTGAATTCAATGGAGCTTGACTTGGTGATATAACAACTTGTTCATTAACTCTAATTTTGGAATTGTCACTAAATTTGGCAACTTTAGTAATTGGATCAAATGATTCAAGTCTTGTGTTCAACTTATAAGTTGTACCAGCAACTGCAGCACTACGACAAAAACCTTGAGAAATCTCACCAGCACCACCATATTTTGAGTACATCACTGGGAAATTACCATAGACATCAAAACTTATTAAATATCTTTTGATTCTTGTCAAAGCCTCTGGGGTGGAGATTTCCAAATTATTACAAAGACCAATTGAAAAAATCAATTCAAAAATTTGTGGTTTCTCTAGCTTGAATTGTTCTTTCAAAAAGAGTTCAATAGATTGTTTCTTATAAGGCTCCCAAATGTTTTGATGATTCTCCCAATCAATAGCGAATTTGATAAATTTCATCAAAGATCTTTTGGTTATTAACGATAATGACTGATTTGTGAAGATATCTTGCTTCGTATTGGACATTTTTTCAAAATTATCATTCTCAAAAAAATGGAAAGAACTTAGCGGTAAAAACTCCAAATACTTATGAACTCTTGATTTGATTAATAGAGATAATAGATCTGATTTGGCGAAAAGGATTTTTGGGGTCAAGTCAATACCAAAATCTTTTGACTTCAACTGTTCATTGCCACTAGGTATATATAATAATGCGTTTTTGAAACCTTCAACTTCTTGGTTATTAACTTTTTGAACCCAATTCTTGATTTGATCTATGGTTAAAGTTGCAGTATTATCACCGTAATAGTTATTCGAGTCTATATGTAGTACATTTGAGCCTTGCCATGCTAAAGCGGCAGCTAATATACTTTCCACTAGTCCAGTACCAGCTATAACAACGTCACATTGTTCAGGAATGGATTCAGGAATAGGTTTTTCTAGTCCAGCCAAATGTGGCACCACGGAAGGTCTTCTTGGAATAGAGCCAATCCCATTTGAGCCGCTGTGGCTATTTGTGTTGCTGTTGCTGTAAGGATCTGGGCTTAAAGTTGATGAAGTATTATAATCGAATTGTGGACGTGTTGTAGTTGAAGAACGACGTTCGGCCATCGAAGGTCTGCGTTCCGAACTCATCCTGAAAGTCTAACTGTGGATCTCTCTTAGAATTGGATCTAAATGAGAATCAAGCGACCTTTGGAAACTATTGGGCTGTTTGGTTCTAATGACTTAGTGGCAATTGATATGTGATTTTTAGTGCAAATGACTGTTTTTATTGTTTAAAATTGATCGATTTTCCTGTGTTTTTTCCTGTTTTTTAGTCTTTTTTTTTTTGGGCGTTTCGGTTAAAATTCACGTCAGCAATTATGTAAAATGCTTATCATTTCAAGAAAGGGTTATACAACATCTATATCCTGCTGTACTCAAGGCAGTTATTTCGTGTCCTGTAGCATTGTATCAATCATCCTAGTATCCAAATCATTGAACTATCAAATCTGGGGCTGGCTGGTATTATCCTTATATGCTTATTACATAATCACAACATTGTCCATTAGTCATTGCTTGCCATTATAAGAAGAACTACAACTTCGACAAGATGCTATGAGAATAAATAAATAAGATACAAATATACAAGGACCCATATCCTAGTCAAGTCTGATAACCTATTTTAAACGGTGATTGATTGATTGTATTATAATTTTTGTCAAACATGTGTAGTCGAAAAGATCAAATTTCTCCAAAATCATCCTCTATTGTAATTTATGATATTTCGAGTAATTAATGATGATAAGAGACAATTGTTG
The DNA here is from genome assembly GCA_030574735.1 of Hansenula sydowiorum. NCBI lineage: Eukaryota > Fungi > Ascomycota > Saccharomycetes > Phaffomycetales > Wickerhamomycetaceae > Hansenula > Hansenula sydowiorum. Next base: position 25,682 of record JAJMFN010000028.1, read on the forward strand.
CTTTGACGTGTGGAATATTGAAATATGGAATTGAAGAGACATTTTTTAAATGTTTGGTTGATCTATTTACCTTCTGGTTTTTGAGATCTTTCCAAAGCTCTAACATGTTCCTCTAAGGTTCTGATGGATCTTTGTAAACTCAAGACATCACTTATGATGACATTTGAACTTGTCTTATGTTGGTCCAAAACATACGAATAGGTAATCAATGAGGTTAAACTAACACCAAAGAAAAAGCCCAAGAATCCACCTCTGAAAGCTCCAATTTTTTTGATTGGTTTTGGAGCTACTGGAACGACAGGGGCAGCTGTTGTAGCGGCGGTTGTAGCAGCAGCGGTGGAATATCTTTTAACAGATTGAAATATGGATTGTCTCATCATTGCGGTTGTTAATGTTCTAGTGGTTGTTGTTATGATCGATTGTTAGATCTCGATGCTTCGATTGCAGTGGTTGTCGGCTGTTGGTTGTAGAAGGAAGAAACTTGTTTTTTTAATGTTTTTTCCACTTTCTCTCCAGAAATCTCCACGGTTTTTTTTTGGTTGGCTTTTGGGTTTTATAGGGAAATGGAACAAATGGGAAACTTTCGAACAATAGAAACTTTACAATTGGAAAGAGATATCTACTGATTTATATACTGATGATCATCTCATCCTTTGCCATCACCTCAACACCCAAAGAGTCACAAAGTCACCATTAAATCAGTTTCCTGTCTAATTAATCAGCGTATCACAAGATCGGACAATCAATTTCCAGTAAAGAAAGCCATCAAACCCACTGCCCGGACCCCACCGGAGACATGGCCGGCCACAACCTTTCAAAAATTCGCAAAATCACATAAGCACGGCTCCCGGATTTCCCGGTAGTATCAACCCCAGGTTTTAGAAACTTTACTTCCTACAAATTGATCACTTAAAATCTTCGGTAATGTCATCATAGAGAATTGATAATTTTGTGTAAATAAACGTGTTGTGTAATTTTGTCTTAATTCTTCTGTTTGCATAACTTCCTGAAGTCATTCGAATTGTTCTTATCAACCTCTGTATATATAAATAGGGGAATAGAATATTATGTTTAGGTCAATCTAACCAGTACTTGGACGACGTTTTTTCTTCAATGCAGCCAAAGTTTTAAAAAATCCACCTTTTTTGGACTTCTTACTTTGTTCGCCTAATGTATCAACTTTGGACTCAGAATACGATTTCACTAAATATTGGGGTTGTGATATGGATGGGGTCAAACTAGAACCTTCTGAGCTATACCCGTTACGATGGTGATGATGACGACTAGTTTCAACTTGGGTCTTGGATCTAGATAAGGGGTTATTATCGTAACTTGAATTCAGCGAATTTTCTTTCAGTTTTTTAGAATCCAAGATCTCAGCTGAAAATTTGATTGATTTATTGGGAGTTGCACTGCCGCTATCAGTCCCATTATTTTGTCCAGTCATCGAATAAATTGGTGTGTCTGGTCTAATTGATGATTGCTCAGAACTTGAGGCATTCTTCTGTGATCTCTTGATAGTTTTCAGTGCTTCTTCATTTGTTTTGGGGGTTTCCAAAACATCCAACATTGATTTGGTTTTTTCAATAACTGGTTGCCCTGTTAATGTTCTCATCAGTGTAGAACTTTTACCGCCATCATCAGGAATATCTTTGAATTTCTTTGTAATTTTATCAGTCATATCTGTGATTTTATTGATTCTTTTCAAAAATGTCTCTTCTGTAAGTTCATGTGATTCACTTTCTTCAATATAATCTTCTAATAAATCTTTGTAGTTACTAATTGTTCTTGTGAGTGCCTTAACTGATGAAGAATTCGAATTGTCTGATGAATCTGAACCTGAATCACTATCTGTGAGACTTATATCATCACTTATATTTTTTTTGTCAGTATCATCATTATCAATGTTAGATGACGAGACAATAGATGAAATATCAGACCCCAAACTTTCTTCACTTTCCATCTTAGCTCCAACATCATCGTTTGACGAGCCTGTGCTTTGTTCACCCTTATCATCATCAACAACCTTGAGTTTGCCACTATTGGTTGCTAAGTTTTCTCTTGTTGAAGGGACACTTGGAATCGGGGTAGTTTTAATGTCAAATCGCTTCAGTCTAGTATTTAGTTCATCGATGTTATTATTAACTTGCTTTTCGATAATTTTTCTCTTGAAAAATTCAATCTCATATTCATTCATTGAAAATGCAGGAACAACAACTATTGGTAAGGGAAAATTTTTGACTAGTCTTTCAGTAATTCTTGAAGTCGTCCATGTGGTACTTCTCTTGAATTTTGTACTTGGCTTAGTTGATGTCATTATTGTTGTAGGATCATGAATTTTCACAGCTTCTTTGAGCACTTCTTTTGTACTTTCACCTAAAAATAAATCAATAGTGTATTTGGCAATCTTATTTGGACTTATCAGAAACTCTAAATATCTTTTTATATTATTCGCCGTTTGTCTTAAATCCTTTTTTTTCTTTCTTTCCATTCCTCTACTACCTCTTCTACCTCTTCCAGTTGATATCATATAATCATCATTGAAAAACGATAAGGGAATTCTTGATGCAATGATCAAATGGTCACCATTCTTCAAGCATTTATCAACTGCAAAATCTAAAGCAACCCAGGTGTGCTTTCTTCCTGTGATATAAACAACAATCGTTCTATAATTATCATGTTCTTTAATATACTGATCAAATCTTGGATCTTTGAACGTCAGAGTAAATGAATCAAATGAGATATCTGGACGGCTCGGATAATCTGTTCTCCAACCATTTAAATTGATGTTAACATTTCTGTTATATGAGCCACCTTCAATACTATTCAAGGATGAAAATGTATTATGTCTCATGGGTGATAAATCCCTGTTATAAGGAGATGGTGATCTATCTCGTGAAACACCACCACCCACTCTACCTCTGGAGAGTGAGGGACTTAGATAGCTTGAAAGATTTGGTTCATGGGACTTTGTTCTGGCCAGTCTTTGGTTTATGGAATCCATTTCATCTTCGTCGTCGTCATCATCATCATAATCATTATAATTTCGTACGTTGTAATTTTCCTCCTCTTCATCACTTCCGTCTTTATGATCCAGGTAGTCCTTTCCAATAGTATCAAAGGAAACTGCCTTAGCCATCTCAGGCGTATGATAGGAATTAGAATCATTTTTTTCAATTTTTATCTCCCTATATGCAGGTTTATTCTTCAGTATTTCTTCTTGAAGGTTTCTAGTTGGTGAACTAACTCTTGTTGAAAAGTTAGATTGCACTGTTGTACTTGAAGCTGGTGTATCCGAGCCAGAACCGGAGCTCAGTAGTATTTTGGGGACATGCAGATTTCTACTTGTTGTTGGATTGCCATTCAATCCTGTTGATGTGGTGGAATTTGAAGCAGGAGTGCTGGATCTTAATGAAGAGCTATCTCGAGACCTAGAGCCCGACATGTCGAATAGAATTGGGATAGAATCTCAGTTGAAACTAGTTTGTTCAGAGTACGTGCAACGCGTCACAATTGGCTGGTATTTTGGTTCTTGTTGAGGTGAGTGTCTTGAATTGATCGGTTTGAGACTGATGATCGATTTCATTCGAAATTGCTCCAGCTTTCAGAATCCCCCAATGTGCTTGAGATTCAGTGGCGCTATGGTGGGGATGAGTTGCAATATAGCGCTTTATCTCGATTCAAGGGAGCACTTCCGTATCGAGGACGTGACTGTATTTGATGTGGTACTCAGGTTTTGTGTTCAAAAGATAAAAAGCTGATAAAAACCAAGCGTTTTTTGTACAATGTGTTGATGTTTTTTTTTTTTTTTTAATTTTAATATTTTAAGGCCCAAAATTTATTAGATGATACATAATCGAACTGCTTTTGTGAATGGAGGTTTACTTGTAAAAGTACAAGGAACTTTATATTCAAGATCCATTTATCGGATCGATTCATGTATGACAATAGTTAAGTGCTCTCGTTGTAATCCGTAATAGACAAGAAAGTCCTTTAGAGGGTCCATTGGTCTATGGAAGCTGTTCGAAGCTCCGAACGAGTGATCTTGACATGTCAATTAAAATAGGCAGATTCACCAGGAACTCACAATATATCGAACTTGAGGCATCAAGATACTCCTATTCAATTATCAACCTTCGCTGTGCTTAGTCTGAGTATTACGTCGATTTTTAATAGACCCTTTTGATATCTAATTATAAAACTTATTAATAATGATGATAAAAAATAAAATAATTTATACGTGGATAATTTAATATCAAGAGCGAAAAAAACTTCTATTTTTCATATACAAGGAATGGAATAAATAAGTTGGAATCAATGAGTGTATGAATATATCAGCCAAACTATGAGTGATCAGCTATTTTTCTGAATTTAAATTGTTCATAGTGTTCTTTGTTAAGTCAACCTGTGTTTCAGCACATTGTCTAACTTGAGCCAATAATTCAACGCATTGCTGAGGCTCCTTGGCATTTGTTTGCAAACAGGTGCTATAACTATTCAATAAAGACCCACAAGTTTCTAATATCTTTTTCAACGCTGGTACTCTATTGTCAATTGTCGTTAGTATGTGTATTCTCGATTTCTTGTTGTGAACCTATGTACTCAAACTCACTCTTTTCTTATACAAAGCGCCAATTCTTGTTGCTTTGGAGCACAATTCATTGGATTCTCACGATTCTCCGAGATACATTTGTGATAAGCTAAGAAATTTTGTGGGCAATGTTTTGCAATCTATTCGTTTTGTTAGTCTTCGGTCAGATCACCAAATACATCAAGACCAGCTAAAAATAGGAGATGGTAACATCTCCAGTAGCGTAACAATCACTCACATCTTCGATTAAAAGTTGGTCTAGTACGTTGCTCATGTTTATTGGTACGGATTCGTGTAGCTTCTTAGCAATCTATTAGAACTTGTCTTGAAATCATACTTCGTCTTCTTCTTTCGAGATTTCGAGATGAGCTGGAAAATCGCGGTGGAAGTCCCCAGACCAGCAAGCAAAATTATACCATAAAACTACTTGTAGATATCGTTATAATCATTTATTCAAATTTCTCAATTTTAGATTCAAACCAAGACCTCTAGAGACCCGCTAATCCTCAATTTAAACAATAAACTAAAACTTTTGAATAGTTTCCCAGAAGTTGGCACCTTGAATTTGAGCAACATCCAATTCTAATTTGGTAGCAGTTCTTGAACCATCAGGACCGGCATAAGTACCAGCACCCCATGGAGAACCACCATGAACTTCTTCCAAGTTAGTTAATAGCGGGAAAGCTTTACCGTAACCCAATGGGACGTAAATGATACCATGATGAGCTAATGTGGATAAAGAGTTCAAAACAGTGACTTCTTGACCACCACCTGGAGTACCGGTAGAAACGAAAACACCAGCAATTTTACCTTGTAAAGCACCTTTAGCCCATAAACCACCAGTGGAATCCCAGAAGGCTTTCCATTGAGCTGGGA
>JAJMFN010000029.1:0-30409 GCA_030574735.1 Hansenula sydowiorum
TGTGAAAAACGAATTGACATTACTTTGTATATACGGAATTAGCTGGATGTATTGACTTGACATTATTGTTATAAGAACAGACAACACTTGGTATTCAACTGATTATGGGTGAATAACTACACGTAGAAACTCTTGAAAAAAGTGTATATTGGACCATGACCCAACTATCATCTCGAATCACAACTGGATAAGACAAATGAATTGGTTGATTGTTCATGTTTCAGCCTCGGTGTTTTAGATGAACGTGACTTAGTGCTGAGCTGAACTATACTTATAGTGATTTGTACTCGACGCACCAAAGAATTTAAGCATTGCAATCGCGTGTCTTGAATCAAATTTTGCTATATTTAAAAAGTTCAACAATATCAATATAATTAATACATGACAGGAAATATCAAATTGCTGAACGTTCCAAATGGTATTGAGAATTGTTATTCTTCCTTTTCTTTTTCCGCGATTTGCCGGGGGTTCTGATTTTGCGACTCCACAAAACTTTAACTCGGAGAATGCGTCATAGTGAAAAAAAACGCCAAAGGTATAAAGAGACCCCAGAAGAACCAGATTTACTACAAGACTAACCACTTCACAAAGTCAAGGAACCAAGATGACGATTGGGAAAAAGCTAGACTTCTCCAAGTTGACAGTAACGGAAACAACGAACCCAAAGAAAATCGTACCAAGTGATGAGTTGGTGTTTGGGAAGACGTTCACAGATCATATGCTAAAGATCAAATGGAACGATAAAGAAGGCTGGGACTCTCCAGAGATTGTTCCATATGGTCCTCTTGTGCTGGATCCTTCATGCTGTGTATTCCATTATGCCTTTGAACTATTCGAAGGATTGAAGGCTTATAAAGGTCCAGATGGTAAAGTTCGAATCTATAGACCTGATAAAAATATGACTAGGATGAATAAATCTGCAAATAGAATTGTCCTCCCAGAGTTTGATGGTGAAGAATTGATCAAATGTATCTCTGAATTGATCAAATTGGACAAACGTTTCATCCCAAATGAACAAGGTTATTCCTTATACATCAGACCAACTTTGATCGGTACCACTGAAGGAGTTGGTGTTGGCGCGCCTTCAGATGCCCTATTATACGTTATCCTATCACCAGCAGGGCCATACTATCCAACTGGGTTGAAAGCGGTCAGTTTAGAAGCAACAGACTACGCCGTACGGGCTTGGCCAGGTGGTGTTGGTGATACGAAACTAGGTGCCAACTATGCCCCTTGTATCAAACCACAATTGAAAGCTCACTCAAATGGGTTCCAACAAAATCTTTGGTTATTTGGTGACGAGAAATTCATCACAGAAGTTGGTGCTATGAATATGTTTTTCGTTTTCCAAAATAGTGAAACTGGTCAAAAGGAATTAGTTACACCTCCTTTGGATGGTACGATTTTGGAAGGTGTTACAAGAGATTCCATCTTACATTTGACAAGAAACAGATTGGATCCAAAGGAATGGGACATAAACGAACGTCCCGTGACGATCCATGAAGTGGCCACCAAGTCCAAGAATGGGGAATTGTTAGAAGCCTTTGGATGTGGGACTGCAGTATTCATCTCACCTGTCAAATCCATTGGGTTTGAAAATGAACTATTACAAGTGCCATTATTGGAAGGTAAGGAATATGGTCAGTTGACAAATACCATTGCACAATGGATAGGAAAGATTCATCGTGGTGAGGAGGATTATGAGAATTGGGCTCGTGTTATTTGTTGATATAGTTTAAAAAGCGCGTTATTTATTATGGTCATTGTAGAAAACGATAAACAAACAAGGTACGATAATCTACAGAATCATCAAAGGCCATCATGTATTTTATGATAGAGAACAATATTGAACGGGATGTTCACTCAAAGAAGTTCCAGATATGAAGTAATGTTAAACATCACACTTTTCACCAAATTTTCACCAACTTCAAGAGTACCTTTCACCATTTTACCAAAGACAATCATGCACTTCATGACAATAACCAACTGATTCAACTCAGAGAAGTTCAAGATATTGAGTAATGTTAAAGTTGTAATCGTCATAATCACTAGCGGCACTGCTAAACAAATTCCCACCAACTTCAAGAGCACCTTTAACACCATTCTTCAACTTACTCTTAAGCTTGTCTCTTTTGGAAACACAATCAACATCAACATCAACATAGGTATTGATACCAACGCTACCTCTCATGAATGACATGGCTCTGAGCCAAAAGTTCTGCTCATCATGTCTTGGTTCACCATCGTATCCACAATAATCAAGCTTTGGAATCAAGTGTGGTCTTGTTTGTTTGAAGAATTTCTTTGGTTCGGTTCTTGGATCAGCAAGAGTCATGTTAAAAGTTGAAAGACCTCTGAAATCATCAAGAACATCCTTCTTGAAACTAAAAGAAACATACCCTTTATCTTTGAAGTTATGCAACTTTTTCTTGGTATCTTTATAAATGTTTCTCAACTTTCTTCTCTCTCCATTAGCCCTTGGAGTTCTAATGATACCTTCCCAAGCATCTTGATCGTTTGGAATTGAAGAGAAAATCTTTGTAGCAAATTCAAGATCAGTTTGGCCAGGAACAAGATTAACAGCAACGACATGATCTCCATTGGTTCTTTGGAAATAAGCACCAGTGGTTAATAATCTGGATTCACCACAATCTTTTGATAACATACATTTTGGATCAAATGAAAACATCTGAAGAGAGCCATCGACAATGTCAGTTAATGGGACACGAGCTGGACGTGGAGTGGATTGTGATCTCTTCTTGTGTTTATGTTCACCATCTTCATCTTCTTCATCACCATCACCACCACAATCATCATCCTCATCTTCATCTTCATAGTCAACATCTTCACCATTGACACCTTCACCATCAACGTATGCATACTGGCCAGTCTTCCCAATGGCTAAAGTAGCCTCCTTCATGGAATCTGTAAGTTTCTTCAACTCCTCCGAATAAACCTCATCATTTCGAATCAATCTCTCATAAAGATACTTGCGTTGTTGAGCCTCCTCATCTTCATCATCACTAGTCAAAAAGTATTGTCCTGCAAATCCAACGGCAACAACAACAGCCAACAAACCAACAATGAATCCCACACATGCAGGCGTAATAGCTGGAACAAGACCAGTTGGTGTCATAGTGGTACAAAACACTCCTGAAACTGCAGTGGCAACGGTTCCTGTAAAGATGGAAGCAAATGCTGCCGCGGATAATACACCTCTATATCTGTATATCCAGTCCAACACTGTTCTCTTGTCTAAATGACCTCTTTTAACCAACTCCTTGGTCAATTCAACTTCAGCAGGTGTAATATGACTAAACAACTCATCCAATTCACCCTCTTCAAATTCATGTTTGATTGGATCATATGATTCTGGAGAAACTTTTGGTGTATTTTTTAAAATTTCAAGAAGTGCTTCAGGTTTTAAAAACTCTTTAAATTCTGGATGATTGGCAACATCAAAATCTTCGATAAATTTTTGAAAAAATTGTAAGAAACCAGCATCTTGGAATAAATTCTGATCTTTAATCAACTCTTGAATCTTGGAAATGAGCTCAGGATTCTCCTGGGCTGTTTCAATCATTGAATTCAACTGGGAAATCTTTTCATCTTTAATATCCGAGCTGATTATCTGGGGAATTTCAGACGATGCACCAGCATCCTTTTGCTTATCAGCAACACCAGCCAAATAAGAAATAAACTCTTCTTCAAGATCAGGAGCCTCTTCACCCTTGTGGAGATTCAATCTCTCAGTAAAATCGGACTCAATTGTTTCATCCATGAATTGAAGATACTTGTCCGACTGGGTGATTGCACGCGCAGCGTAAATAGCTTCTGTAGCGTTAATAACTCCTCTAGTACTGAAACGCATGATTGATGAATTAGCTAGCTTTGAGTGACTGTAGGTTTGGCTTGGTTTGTAACTTGATATTATACTCTCGCGGATATAATACTTATTCAAGATACAATAGGTTTGATTTATTTCAGGTAATGGTAATCACTTTATAGTATGACTTTGGAGGCACTTTATAATATGACTTTGTTAGCTGAAAAACGAGATGATTCAGAAAAAAGATGATAACAGTTTGATCAAATTATGAAACTTTCATCTCTTTTTATATTAATTTGAGATTCTTCTCTTGACTGGATTCAATTGGTATATATCTCATGAGAAATATCACAAAACCATGGTAAAACGTCTCAGTACTCTGCTCTAATTGACTTATCTTGCTCACCCACCTTGGAAATGTCACTTCTCTTCCATATATTCTCAAGATGGTTTGGAATTCACACATACAGCATGACTCTATTAGCCTCTGAGAGCATTCACCTATAGTTCTCGTGTGCCTCCACCAAGCCACTGTATATTCACACCAGCAATGGCTACTAGAGCACTATCATCATCAACATTACAAGCTTCCATCAACTTGTAAGCCAAGAATCGACGCAAATACCGTTTTACGAGCGATGGCCCAATACCGAATAGGAACAAACAACAACACAATAAGGCCCATCTCAATTCTCCACCGATCCAAAAGATAAGCTTAATTCAAAGAGCGAGATCAGTAGGGTGTGTACCAGACACTGACCGTTCATCGTGTTCTAGTCTTTGAATTCCACAGAGTTGTTCACTGATCTCGCACCCAAAGTGCCGATCCAGACACCCAGCATCACCAATTGAGGCCGTTGTACGTTGCAACGGACCTCAAAACACACACTGAAATAAACCCAGATCGACACTGGCTGTTTATGAGCTTTTGCAGAGGGAGGTTGATCCTTCGTACTAATCACCCATTAGCTTCACTCTGGCGAATGGGTCTACAACCGTTGGGTGCTGATCTTAATCTCTTGAACCGTGAAAGATCTCGAGAAAAAGTTATAAAAAGCTGTGAGAATCCCATGATTTAGCCCCCAAACTATTAAGAAATCAAACAACCAAAAGTAAAATGTTCACTGGTATCGTCGAGCACATCGGGACCGTTGCTGAGTTCAAGGAGCTGGACACAACAGAGTCTGGAGGAAACGGGGTCTCCTTAACCATCTCGGACGCTGAGCCAATCTTGGGGGATTGTCACATTGGTGATTCGATAGCGGTGAATGGTACCTGTTTAACCGTGACTGAGTTTGACAAGTCCACGTTCAAGATCGGATTGGCTCCAGAAACACTGAGAAGAACAAACCTGGGCGAGCTGAAAGCCGGTGTGAAAGTCAACTTGGAAAGAGCCATTGGTGGTGATGTTAGATTCGGAGGTCATTATGTCCAGGGTCATGTTGATACGATTGCCAGTATTGAAAAAGTGGAAAACGATGGGAACGCGTTGAACTTCACATTCAAGTTGAAAGCCAAGGAGAACATCAACTACGTTGTCGAGAAGGGATTCATTGCTATAGATGGGACTTCGCTCACTGTTACATTTGTCGATCATACGAATGGATTATTTGGAATCTCCATGATTGAACATACACAGAAGAATGTCATCTTACCATCAAAACCAATCGGTGCCTATGTCAACATCGAAGTTGATTTGACTGGGAAGTTGATTGAAAAACAAGTGGAATTACAACTAGGTAGTCAAATCAACAACGAACAAAGTCCTTTGGTGGCGTTGATCCATAAAATCATTGAAGACAAGATTGTCAGTTCTACTAAATAGATAAAATAAACCATTGTGTAATTATTAAACCCTTTGCCGTATTCCCATTATTCCAATTGCCCTAAAACCTCTTTATACCCCTGATAATCAATCCCAGTTTTCAACCCTTGATACCTTGTAACTTTGATCTGTTCCAGTTCAATCCCACCAGAACGATAGCCAGACTTGGTCACGAGATTGTTCAACGTTTCCAGTTTATTCCAACCTTGCTCTGTGGCAACATCAGGTAAGAACGTTGCCCCATAGTTTCTACCATTTTGTTGGAATTTGATACGAATCCCATGCTTCCCCAGTTCCCAATCCAATGGGTCATCAACTGTTTCAAAGTGTTGCAGTAAAGTGACACTGACGCTTAGTTGAGACAGTTCAGACTTCTTTATAGGTGAGAATCTTGTATCTTCAAAAGCTCTTGGATCCATTGTTAGTAGCCACCCCCTAATTCAGCAAACAACGACACTCACGCAGTCAACGCATAGTCAGCGATCCCTTCCTCCACTGGTAACGCTGAGAACGTCCCAATGCACCCTCTCAACTCCTTGGATCCATGCTTTGAGGTGTTCCAAGTGATGAACAATGGAGAGTCAGGATCCTCATTGTGCTGGGTCCCACCAAGGAGCTCTTTCAATTTGGAAAGAGTAAAATTTGGAGATTGTTTCAACAAAGAGGATTCCAAAACGTGGAATGCGTATAACGGGTATGCGGAGGCCATAGTTATAGTTGTTTGTTGGTGAAATGGTCTAAGTTGGTTGGTTTGTATGGGGATTCAAACTCCTTTTTTCGCTTTTTTTATGTGCCAGTTTTTTTTTCAACGGTTAAGAAAATTTATATCAACAATAGAAAACTTTTAAAAACTTGGTGGGAATAAGCTCGTTATTACAATGGTCACTGTATCACCGACTATTAAGTATCAGGAGGGCAAAGACCAGGCTATCACACTGGCTGGTGGGTGCTTCTGGGGTACTGAAAAGCTATTCAAAAACCAGTTCAGTGGGAGAATCACAGACTTGAAAGTTGGTTATGCTAATGGGTTGGATAAATATACAAAGCTGAGCTATGAGGAGATCTGCAGTGGAGAGACACAGTTCACAGAGGTGTTACAGATCACTTACCCAAAAGATCAGGACCTTTTGAAGGAACTGGTTCAATTTTTCTTCAAAGTTCACGATCCAACAACTTTGGATAAACAAGGCCATGACGAAGGGAAACAATATCGTTCTGCAATTTTCTACCATGATGCTACGACACAATTACAAATCATCAACGAGGTCATCGAGGAGTACCAACCAAAATGGGATAATAAGATTGTCACAATGGTGGAACAGATCAACAACTGGTTCGATGCAGAGGATTATCATCAGAACTATTACGAGTCAGCACTGGCTGATGAAAGAAATTGGGCTCCTTGTGCTACACATTACGTTAGAGATATATAGAAATTGGCCGAATGGTCTGAATTAATAGATTAATAGACCTGGTTGTAGTTGGCTATAGAAGTATGGAAAATATTGGAGGACTTTTTCCTCAAGATCCACCATCCGGGTTTAAAGTGAAAAAAGCTTGAATTTTACAAAAACTTGACAGATCACCAAAACATCAAGTAAACCACCAACAAAAGAGTCTCAGAAATGAAGCTAACAACACTGGTGTCTCTTACTGCGTTCCCACTGATCGCTTCTGCGCAAGCTCAAGGTCTCTACACGAAAAATCCCGATGTTTTCGAGTTGGACACCTCCAATTTCCAAGAGGTTGTGTTGAACTCCAACCACACAACCGTTGTGGAGTTCTATGCTCCATGGTGTGGCCATTGCCGGAACCTCAAGCCTCAATACACCAAGGCAGCTAAGCAGTTGAAAGACATTGTTCAAGTTGGTGCTGTGAATTGCGATTATGCGCAAAATAAAAATCTTTGCTCCAAATATAGAGTTGAGGGATATCCAACAATCATGGGATTCAGACCTCCAAAGATCGATTTGGAGAAATCAGATCCAATCAGTTATGGCCATGCTACAGAGACTTATAACGGGGCAAGAACAACAAAGGGGATTGTTGATTTTGGATTGGGTAGAATTAAAAATTATGTGAAGAGAATATCCACGGGTGATAAATTGGATCTATGGCTATCCAAACCATCACCACGTCCCAAGATCGTTGTTTTCACACGTAAGGATAGACTAGCACCACTGTTGAAATCCATCGCTATTGATTTGTTGAGCATTGTGGATGTTGCTTATTTCCCATTAAGAGATCGTGAAGTTGGTGTTTTCGAAAAATACGACATCGATCCAAAGGGCACCAAGGCCACTGTTGTGTATTTCGATCAGGATGCAAACCCGGTGAAACATCAAGGTTCTTTGAGTAAAGAGGACTTGTATGGGTTTTTCAAAGGGTTTGATAAGATTTCAAATGATGTTGAAGATGTTTTGACAAATATGGAATATTTGAATAAAGTGCAAAAAGGTGAGAAAATTGCAAAGAAATCGAAAAAATCCAAGGGCAAGAAATCCTCAGCTATAGAACACGATGAGCTATGAATAAATAGGTATCTTTGTATAAATGTATAATAAACTGGGTTATAATTCATACTTGTATCTACTTGCGGGTAAACCACCCGCGAATGCGAACTTTGGAAAACCAAAAATCTATTGGAAAACGAACGCTTAAAATAAAGAGAGATATAATCCATTTAGTCTTGGTTGAGCTTATTGTTCTCTCGGATTAAGCACTATGATCACTAAATACTTTTCTAAAGTTGCTCTAAAGTTCAATCCTATAGATAAAGGTGGTTAGTATAATTATCAAAGATCAGAATTAGAACCAAGACTAACGAGATTATAGGTAAAAATGCTAGATTGTTTCTAACACAAATCCCACCAAGTTTGAGAACTTCGTGCTCTGTGAATCATGAACTATTGGCTCCGAATTCTCCAACGGCCCCATTTATAAAAGTCACTTTTAGTATGTGTGAATACATAGGCTCCCTTTGACCAGTTACTAACAGAATCTCAATAGAGGATAAACAAGCATTGGAAATCAACCCTTCAGAAGGATCATTACGAGAAATTGCCGAGTTTTTCGATCGTCATTCAAGAAAATTACAATTCAAAGATAATATTGAAAAATAGATAAGCTTAGTTTTATGGATAAAATATAACAGTAGAGAGAATGGGAGGAATGGTTGTATACTAGAATATTAAGAAACTTGTACATATGAAATACTGGAGAATGGGCCTGATGTAGTTAAACCTAGAAAGAATGATAAACACCACAATAACCTCGAGCATAAATTGCATGAGAGTATTAGAAGAAGACGTATCTTCTCTAATGTTCATGTTAGTTATTTGTATATTGGTACTTTTGGTGTGTCCTTACCGGACTTTGGAGATGAGCTCAAAAAAATTTACTTATCAAAAGAACAATTTGTCACATTTGAAGTCAAAGAGGATACATATTGAGAGATTTAACTATGGCCAGACCAAGACCAGTGTATGACGATTCAGACATTGAAGCTGATGAACTAGAAGATATCTTGAAGAACGATGCTGGGAACGCGAGTGGAAGCGAAGAGGATGATGATTTTGGAAAGTTATCATTTGGAGCTTTGAAGAATGCACAGAATCAATTGGATGATGAAGATAGAAAAGAGAAGAAACAGAGTGTGAAACCTATAAAGAAAGACAAGCCGTTGAAGAAGAGAGAACAACCGATAGCTGTGAAGGAGACGAGATATAATGATAGTGAAGAGGAAAGTGATGGTGGATTTTTCGATGAAGAGGAGGATAGCGAAGTTGAAGTTCGTTCAAGAAGTTATAGAGGTCCCAGGGAGGAGAAGAAAAAAGGGAAGCATGCACCAACTGAAGCATCGTCTAAAAAACCGGTTTCTAAAATAAGATCGATTTCAGGATTGGATAACCCCAAATATAAATCCATATATAAGGATATTAGATTTGATGCAGCATTAGGGAAGGCTGATTTGAACAAAATCCGTAAAGATTATAAATTTTTGGATGAATATAGAGAGAATGAAATTAAGCAAATCGATTCGATATTGAAAAATCCTAAAGTGAAAAACAAGATGCATTATAAAGAAGTCGAAGATTTAGAATATCAGTCCAAATCGTTAAGATCAAGATTAGACTCGTTGAAGAATAAAGATATGCAACAACAAGTGCTCAAACAGTATAAACAAGATAATAAAGGCACGAATGGCGGGAAATATTATCTGAAAAAAAGTGAAGAACGCAAGATTATTCAAAAGCATAAGTTTGAAAATATGAAATCTTCACAAAGGGAAAAAGTTGTGGAGAGGAAAAGAAAAAGAAGATTGGGGAAAGAGTTCAAACAGTTGGAGTTCAATCGTCCAAAGAATTAGGTACGGTTGTATATATATAAATGTTTTATTTAAATTATAGACATTAGCTTCTTTGATATATATAGAGAATCGTAGTGTGGTTTGAGTTGTTCACTTCTTGATAGTGTCTGGATTGTTCAGATCAATACCTTCATGTTTGACCCAGTCTTCAATACTTCCCTTATAATTCCCAACTTTATCATACCCAAACATTTGAGCCAATTCGGTGGCCGCGGTTGATCGAACACCTGCAAGACAATAAAAGATCAATTCTTTGTCCTTGCTTGGTTTTTCGAATTTGAAAACATCTTCGAAGTCCTCCTTGGTCAGATCCAGAGCACCTGGTGTGGATTTATATGGAATATTTATTGAAGTTGGAATTGAATACTGAGCAACTTCATTTGGTTCACGAACGTCAACAAGAACTTTGGAAGGATCTGGGTTCGTGACTAAATTTTTAATATCCTGGTACGTATAGGTCTTTGCTGGAGCTTCTTGACCTAATTTCTCACGGATCTCTTGAGAAATCTGTGTTGCTTTAACTGAAGGAGACGATGATTGATATCTGATTGATGTTATCTTTGGAGATGATGGGATGTACAACGATGATGATCTGAGTGCTAAGAGAGCAGTGGTCTTGGCTGCCACTGGGGTGGCTTGTCTCCAGAGTGTCTTTGCTGTAGCTCTTGTTATGATTGAGTTCATTATTGGCTATTGGAACGTTGATCAGTTGAAGAAGAGTACGGTAATAGTTATGAGTATAATATCTTGTGAAATTAAGGAATCCAAAATTTGAAAATCAGAAAAAGTGGGATTAATGTCCTAATTGGGTAATCTACCGGATTTGGTTATCCAATACGCTATACAACCAGTGAAAGCACGTTATTACCTCATTAGGCAGTCTACGATTCTCACCAATTAAATTTTTGATTATAAAAAATTGACAAATTCAACGCTTTTAATCGATTTTGATGGTGTGATCTTTATACAATACTAATCATTCGATCTCCTTCTCCACAAAGTTTACGATAATGTTCCCAACAGCCATCAGATCATTCTCACGCTCCCCTGTCGCCTTCAGTGCCGCTCCTACTGGTAAACAAGCCGCCATCAAGTGGACCGTCTATTTCATCGGGATCACTGGGTTCTTCGTTGCCGGTGGTGCAGTCTTGTACCAGGTTGCCCAAGAAAGTCCTATCAGACAAACCATGTTGAAGAAAAGAACCGCCGATGCTGCCCACAAGAAAGCCGGTGCTGCTGCTGCTCCAGCTGCCGATGCTGAATAAAATGCTTGCCTTACTACATCTTGGTTGAACTAAGAGTACAAGAGTTGGTTTCAATATTGGGTTTGAATAAAGAGGGAACAACATAATAGCAAAAAGCAAAAAAAATAACAACAACAACAACAATGCATAAAGATCAAGATTCAAGTTAGTTTTCAAATAAGGTGGTGGTAATATGATGTGTTTCCTTCTTGTTTTATAGTGATTTGGTTTTCTTATATCTCATAATATCAAGATACGTTTAATATTCAGTTTATCGGATGTTTGTAGGGTGTAGTACTAGACGAAGTCTCAAGGTTTGAAATGAATAACACCATAAACCAATACCATCATTATCCTCTAGAGCTGTCTATCAAGCCAAGTTCTCGAGTCCGAAGAGCGAGATTGTAATTTGGCGCGAAAAGTACATATAATCTTTAAATCGCGACTGGAAGGCCAATAGATCAACTTTACTATGGCAAAAGGTTCAGGGACCAGGTTTGAGGTTTATTAAGAATGCCACAAGTCGGTCCAATCGAACCGGGGCCTGATACAATACGGATCCTCATAACCACTGACAATCACGTTGGGTATAATGAAAACGATCCAGTACGAGGTGATGATGCCTGGAAAACTTTTGAAGAAATCATGTACATTGCAAGAGATCATGATGTTGATATGGTATTACAAGCTGGTGATCTCTTCCATATGAACAAACCCTCCAAGAAATCGTTGTATCATGTTATGAAAACATTGAGAAGAACTTGCTTTGGTGATCGACCTTGTGAATTGGAATTGCTTAGTGATCCATCTCTGGTGTTTGATGATGGGTTCAACAGTGTCAATTACGAGGATCCAAATCTAAACATATCCATTCCTGTGTTCAGTATAAGTGGTAATCATGATGATGCCTCGGGTCAAGGTTTATTATCTCCAATGGATTTGTTGAACGTTAGTGGGTTGATTAACCATTTTGGTAGAGTTACACAAAGTGATGATATCAATATAACTCCATTATTATTACAAAAAGGCCTGACAAAACTTTCATTATTTGGAATGGCAAGTGTAAGGGATGAACGATTATTCAAGACTTTTAGAGATGGGAAAGTGAAATTTAGTTTACCATCTGTTCAAACTGATGAATGGTTCAATTTAATGTGTGTTCATCAAAATCATACAGCTCATACAAATACCGCTTATTTACCAGAACATTTCCTCCCCAGTTTCCTTGACTTGGTCATTTGGGGGCATGAACACGAATGTATCCCCTATACGGTGCCCAATACCGCTATGGGATTTGAAACGTTACAACCAGGTTCATCTGTGGCGACGTCATTATGTGAAGGTGAAGCTATTGAGAAAAAAGTCTTTATATTGAATGTGAATCAAAAGGATTATAGCTTGGAACCAATCAAATTGAAAACAGTACGACCTTTCCATATGTTGGAAGTCTCGTTATCCAAATGCAAGGGAATAAGACCAGGCTTGGCTTATAAAAATGAAGTTACTACATTTCTTATTGAGAAAGTTGAGAATTTGATCAAAGATGCCAATGACGATTTTAAAAATGAAAATCCAGATGAAGAGGTCATGCCTTTGCCTTTGATCAGACTACGTGTTGATTATTCCGGTGGGTATGAAGTGGAAAATCCTAGACGATTTAGTAATAGATTTGTTGGGAAAGTTGCCAATGTCAATTCTGTTGTGCAATTCCATAAAAAGGATAAGAATGTCAATGGTATTAGTTCCAAAATCGGGAAAATCTCTCTATCGAGTAATGCAAATGATGATGAAGGCCCAGATACGGTCCATGTGGAGAATTTGATCAATGATTTCTTGAAAGAGGCCGAATTGTCATTATTACCAGAAAAGGGCTTGAACGATGCCATAAGACAATTTGTTGATAAAGAGGATAAATCCGCATTGAAAGAGTTTGTTGATTCAGAAATGGCAAACGAAGTTAAACAATTCATGCAGAATAATAATCTGAATTTTGATGATGATATTCAAAGTATTTTGAAAAAAATCAAAAAGGAACGGGGGATAAATACTCCAGATAATCTTTCGAGAGAAGGAACATCAGCTCCGAAATCAAGAGCATCCGCTGTCGGTATACAGAAGGCCAAATCGGATGATTTTGTTGTTGATTCGGATGAGGATTTGGATTTGGATGAAGTTGAAAACCCTCCGAAATCAAGACAGTCCAAAAGATCAACCAAAAAATCATACAAGCCAGCCATGAACTCAGATGGTGATGATGATGACAACGATGACGATTATGGCGCAGGTCATGTCCAGGTTGTCAATTCCAACGATGACATGGATGACGATGATGACGTTCAAGTCATCAAGACACCGTCTCCACCAAGGAAACCAACACGAGGCCGTGGAAGAGGTAGAGCAAGAGGTGCATCGGGAACTACTAGAGGCAAGGAGAAAAAAAGTGCAGAGACTCCTGTTACTGATATGATTAGTGGTCTTCTAGCTAGAAAGAAGAGATGATTTAATATGTCTAGACAAAATATACACCTTATAAATCAATGCGTTGCCGCATGGACAACTTTAGCCAGTTCAATAGCTCTTTCCTCTTCATACCTCGGTGCAACAACCTGGATACAAACTGGCATCTTATCAAACAGTTCAGGATCATATAGATCCTTCGTCTCCTTATCGAACTCATTCAAAGGTTCATAATCCATTGGCTTATCAATTGCCTTATCAACATGAGTGATGGGAACAACAACAGATGGATAATCCAAATAATTCACGGGATAAGTGTATGAGCACCGGTATGGTTTTGTCTCGCCGGCTGGATATGAAGCGGATTCCCAAACCGGTGTGATCCATGCATCGACAGGTCTTCCCGTGGATGTCTCTTCAACGGTGCCTTCCCAGTATGCATCATATTGTAATTGTGAGTTATATTTGGTCTCGCCTTGTTTCCAATGATCGGTTGTGGATAGTTCAGGTGGGATGTTCAATAATCGAAGCAATTGTTTGATTGGTGGTTCTCCAGAGAGGGCACAGGTGCCTAGGATTTCTTTAAACCCATCAGCTGCAAAGATCAGATCCAAATTTTGCTTGATATCGATGCTTTTGACTGGAGGGTCCCATTCAATAACTTCGTGGCCTTGATTTTTCAAAGCTGTAACTGCCTCATCAATGGCCCTCTGCACAGGAGGATGTGGAGTGATGAACCCATTATTCTTGAAAACACCAAAGCACAATTTCTTGGGAACTTCATACTCTGTCCATGGGATCTTTGGACATTTAGGATCTTTCAACCATGGCTTTGCCTGTAGAATCATTTTGAAAAAATATTTCAAATCATCAAGATCCCTTGCACTTGGTCCAATAACACTCGGGACCACAGGTTGGAACGCCATGGAGTTTTGCACTTTGGCATATGGTAATCTCCCCGTTGTTGGTCTGATTGCAAATAAACCATGAAATGCAGCTGGGATCCGAATACTTCCACCAATATCTGTAGACAATCCAATTAACGCACCTTCAATACCTATTAATGAACTTTCACCTCCAGACGATCCACCAGCCGATAATTTCCTGTTGAATACATTGACCGTCTGACCATAGATGTTTGAGTTGGTATCTGGGGCCATCATAGCCATTGGCACCGTGGTCTTGACATAGAAAACAGCACCTTGGTCATACAGAATCTGACCAATGATTGATTCTTCTTCTTTTGTCTTAGGCTTGTTCAAATGTGCGATGTATCCCATCCCTGTGTCGAGTCCTTCGAGATTTATCTGATCTTTCAAAGAGATGGGGATACCATGGAGCAGTCCCACTGGCTTACCAGTGCTCTCAAGTATCTCATCCAGCTCTTTGGCTCTTTCCAATGCCTTTTCGAAAAAAATCTCTGAACAGCAATTAATGACTTGGTGGGCAAGGGCAGCTCTATGACAAAAAGCCCTGGTAATTTGGTATGATGTCAATTCTTTGGCAAGAATCTTTTCCCTCAGTTGAAGCAATGTTTGTGAAGTGATGTTTTGTTCATCCTCTGGTAGTAACGAGTCCAAGTAGTCTTTGGAATTGATTTGTGTTTCATCAACCTCTATTATCCATTCGCTTGGAATCTTGGAACGAACAGACTCTCTCTTGGCTCTAGCCACGTCCTCCCAGGTCATCTTGATATCCTTGTACTTTATATGAATAGCTATTTGATCCATCAATCAAGTACAATTGCTTATATTTATACCCTTCTCGAGAGTTTGGGGTAGGCCTCTATTCGCGACATTCGAACGTGGTTTTTGGGACTTCTGGCGAAGGCGAAGACGAATACCAGTTTGTCTGAATTGGCGAAGACGACACGAAGACGAAGCAAAATAATAGATTATATAGTGCTGAATCTTTGTTTGGAACCTAAAATTTGAAATTTTGTATACAAAATTGTCTTTTTCAACTAATAGCCGAAAATATGACGAATATTAGGCCCTCAAAAGTCACAGGGCGAACACGAATTTGACCAAAAATCTTAGTCGTACGAAGGCGAATTCTCAAAAATTTTCCCACGAATAGAGGCCTAGTTTGGGGTGTGCTTATCTTATCGTTAATAAGCGTTCTAATCTGCGCTTACTCAATCGGGCTTCAAACCCGAACGGAATCAGTTTGGTAATATTGAACAATAGAGATAGTAATAGAGATCATTCAGTCTGTAGAAATTACACAATAAAGTCTCACAGCTGCTACAATCATACTGTCCTGGTGGGAGAAAGCCAGGGCCAAAAGTGAAGTAGTCATCTCCAAAATACCAAAAGAATGGAATATCGAGGTTGATGAATCAAAGCAGAACCCAAAGCTATACCTTGCCGAGCTATAACCACAAAAAGAGAAGAGCATAACATCTCAAACACTGCTACAGCTTTGTGATAAGATCTTTGGTCGATCGTTGACTTCATACGAGGTCACCAAAGCCTTTTGTCAGAGCTGCCCTGGCACATCAGGTCATCAGCTGTTGTGCAGAGACCTTTTTCGATAAAGCCTTGATAAGAGCTCAGGAATTGGATGAAATCTTGGAAAAGACCGGTGAGCCTGTTGGACCTTTACATGGTCTTCCAATCTCAAAAGGGCTGGATTCTTCAAATGGGCATGCTGGTAATTTGAACAACCCCAAGACAATTACGGGAAGACCTGTTGATGCTTAAATCACTCCTCCAATTTGGGAAGCAAGGTGAGAGCAAGCCCTATTTCTACACATATACATACCCTGTAAACTATCTGGGATATCCATCCGCAGTTGTTGCGATCACTTATGTTGATAAGAGAGTTGATGGTTTTGTGGATTATGAAGTGCTGAATGATTTCGATAAGGAGACAAAGGAACGTTATGACGCTGAATTGTACGATGGTATGCCTGTCACGATCCAAATTATCACACCGAGATATGAAGAAGAACGTGCGATTGAACTGGCCAAAGTCGTCTACAATGCTACCCATTGAATTCTGTTTATAAAGACTTACTCTATCTAACTCTTGTATCTGCCACTTTAAAATCACCACCCAAATGACCTGTATCACCAACTTTAACAATTTTAAACTTGTTGAAGTCCAACTTATCAAAATCCACAGTGGTCACACTTGTATTATAAACGATCAAATCTTCTTTGAAACCCAAAATTTTCAAAATGGTTCTTATAGTACCACCATGTGAACATATCAAAATGTTTTGGTTCCCTTTATTAACTTCTAAAATTCTATTCAACTCTTTTTGAACCCTCCCCACCAACTCATGTGACGTCTCCCCGTATTCTCTATAAGATAGCTTCCCATCCTTTTTGGCATATTCAATAGCATCACTGATCTTCATGCCTTCTATAACACCCATGTGTCTCTCTCTTAGATCCGAGCTATACTCGATCTTTGCCTGGTTGGTCAATTTGGAATGGATGGTATCGGCTGTGTCAACACAGCGTTGAAGGTCCGATGAGTACATGGCGTCTATTGGGAAGTCTTTGAAGAAGTCAGCAGCTAGCTTGGCTTGATCTATGCCTTCTTGGTTCAAGTTTGTGTTTCTATATGGGGAATCTATTAGGTTCATCTTCTGATGGGCAAAAAGCATAATGAATACTTACAGATGTCCTTGTAGGATTTTGGCGATGTTATGGTCTGTTTGGCCATGTCTCACGAAGAAGACACGGAGGTTCTTATCATTTGTATTGATCTCAGTCATGGCTGGGTCTTCGAGGTGTAGTGAAGAAGATCTGAAATGAGCTGAACTGCTTTCTGAGCTGATAAGTTGATGGTTTCTCGGGATTTTAAGTACTTGAACCGATGAGATTGGCAGAATTTCCAGGCTTTAGATAAAGAGCCACGAGTCATGGAGTTATATACCACCAAATATCATGAATACTAAATCTTTTATAGAGTACTCTACCAATTTCTGGCTCTTTATAGCTGGGTATCGCATTGTGTTGAGTTGCCATTTTTTTGAATGAAATTATAAAGGTTAAATGCTCCCTTGTGTAGATTGGTGAGCAATACGCTTGATAAATACTAGCTAGATATGCTATAGGCACTAGTACTGTGCACTGCACGAACACTCTCTGGTAGGGTATAAGCGCTCTAAAGATACTGCATACTGGATCGGTTTCCATGGTTTTTAAGTCTACATGGATCAAAATGGTTTTGTGGTCATCACTTTAACAAAATATTCATCAAATCTGTATAAATAACTGCAAAATCTCAAGCTTAGACAAAATTTAAACCTCTGTTTTGAAAGGGTAGGAAACATTCCAAGGTGATGATTTATTGTTTGCTATCTTTTTCGCTTATTTTTGTCATTTGCCTTTTTCCAAGATTCTCACTCATGTTAATCGTTCTTTCATTTTTACACTCACCTTGGTCAACCCATTCAGGTCGCCTGAAAAACTTATCAAAAGTTGCTGGTGTTTTTTCACCAAGCATGCCAAATTATCATAATTTCATTTCCCAAGAATTGTGAAATCTGTCCCCACGGAATGACCAATTTAAGGAATGGAGTACTAAATGGATGATCTGAAACCAAGTGAATATAAGATTGCTTTCCAGACTTGTAATTTTGAAGCCTCCTTGAGGCTTGTGTTATACTCTTGGCTGGTGTTATATAGGTAAATTTATGTCACTCTAATTTTGAAATTATTGTCTTGTAGTATTGATAAAGCCAAGTGGAGTTGTTTCTTCTCTGTTGTTGAATGAAACCGACTGTGTGTATGAAATAGTGATGAAAACAAGAACCACAAAGTCTCAAACCTAGACAAAATGTTTGTCCTTTATTCAATAGGCCAGGAAATATATCAAAGTGATGGTTTATTATTTGCTATCTCTTTCGCTTACTTTTGTTATTTCCCTTTCCCGAATAATAGGTGTTGATTCTTCTCTCGTTAATATAATCACTTTACTCAACCCATTCAAGTCGTCTGAAAAGATGTTTAAAACTCTGCTGGGATTGTTCCCCAAGCATGCCAAATTATCAAGATCAGAATTTCAAATACTTTCATTTCCCAACAATTGTGAAATCTGCTCCAACGGAATGACCAATTTAAGGAGTGAAGTACTTAATGGATGATCTCAACCAAGTGAACATAGGACTACCTTCCAGTCTGGGGCTTCTTTCGAGCCCCTATTGTAAGGGTATGTCACTCCAACCTGGAGATATTATCTTGTAGTAGTAAATTGATGTTTAGTTTGTTGTTGAGTGAAAGCCGAATGTTTGTATAAAGTGATGATAAATGAGCTAATTATTGAAAAATCAAGTTCAAAAGATTCGTTCAGCTATTTATATATGATTTTTTGAAATGGAAGATTCTTCTCAATTGAGTTGTTTTAAGATAAGAATATGACGAAGTTGAGTTGTTTTACCAAGATCAATTTGAGGTTTAATTCACAACATAGCAGAATGATACAAGCTTGTCCTTCCAAATAGTTTGACCTCTGAATCCATCCATTGTTTATCTGAGTGCTTGAAGATTCAAGGAATACTCTTTATTGGTCATGTTATTGGAATGAATTTAATTGTAGCTGTACAAGTCTCATGAGTGTGCGCATACCATCCACGTGACGTGCACGCTCAGAAGCCGCAAGATTGACGCCTTATCGAAAACATCTATCAGGGCGTGTGGCGTAGTTGGTAGCGCGTTCGCTTAGCATGCGAAAGGTCTCCGGTTCGACTCCGGACTCGTCCAATTTTTTGGCTCTTCTCAGCGATCAATTTTTTCGCTTCATTGGTGGATGTCCCATAAAGCAATATGAAACTATTTGATAAACTGAGATCAAATAACTGTTTTTAGCGCTTTGAGATGTGGTAATGCTGATTTTTTTCTTTCTGTAAAGCTTTGAGACGTTCCGGGATTCGAAAGCCAAGTAAAAAACGGTAACCCCGATGAGCTTTCTACATCTTTAACAACCATCTCTACCCACAGAACCTTTCATCATATAAACAGTGAACCCATCTGAAACCCCATATCATATAAATAAAGAAGACCATGGGTATATAACACATACAGAAAAATGTCCCAGAACCTACCGAAAAATGACGAAGAATGCGAAACGTATTCTCCCACGCTCCCGAAGGACAATAAACATGGAGAAGATGAGCTGGTTGCAGGAAATGATGATTGTGGATCACAAGAGATGTTGAGCCCCAAAAGCTCATTGAAGTTTGGATTCCATAGAAAGTTGACAAAGATCGATTCAAGAATTCCTCAAGATACTCTGGCTATGGAGAAGTCCAAAATTGGAGTTTTGAATATTGAACCGGGGAGTAATAATTTCATGTATGTCTTCAAATTCTCCCATTTGATCATAGATACTAACAAAGATATGAATTAGATTCTGGTTCTTTGTCTCGAGTGAACTACCAGTTTTCAACGCGTGTATAGGACCTTTGGCAAATATGATATCCATAGCTGCTCTAGTTGATAAATGGAGATTAGATTCCAATGGCGATCCCGTTGCAGATACTGTTCCTGTTGTTACCTTGAATGCCATTTCATTGGCAATGGGGTGTACGGCAAACGTTAGTTTGATCTTGAATTTCAGTCAAAGACTACACTATAAGATTTCACAATTCATATCGATTATTTGCTTTTTCGGAGGTTCTATACTTTTAACCATTGCTATTCTATTGGCACATTTTGATTATTTCAAAGGGTCAGAACAGATGAAATACTCAAAATCTGAAGGGTTCTGGTTTGCCATCATGACAGTGGTGTTATATTTGATCTGTGGGATTGCTTGTGTTGTTAATTTTGCCGGGTTTTTATCTGGGAAATATCCACCTGAATATAACTTGAGATTTAATGAAAGAGGATTGATTGCATATACTTTCATCCTTGCTGTTTGGTTCTTATGGGGAGCTGCTATGTTTTCCAAGCTGCTGGATATCTCATATGGGAATGCAATGTATTATTGTACGATTTCTTTGTTGACGATTGGACTAGGTGATATAACTCCAGAGACAGATGTCTCCAAGGGGCTTTCACTTTTTTACTCGCTTACTGGTGTTGTCATTTTAGGACTGATCATTGCCATGATAAGAGGCGTTATTGTATCATCTTCTAAACCTGTTTATTTCTGGAATAGAGTGGAAAAAGAGAGGAAAAAAGTTTATAATAAGCTGATGAAAAAGAATAGAAAATTAACATCTGAACAATCATTCGAATTGATAAGGTCTATTAGAAGACAGGCAAAGAGATCTAGGCGTCAATTCAGTTCATTACTAACATTGATTGTATTCATTACTTTTTGGTTATTAGGTGCCCTGGTGTTCCATTTCAGTGAAGGCTGGAGATATTTCGATGCTGTTTATTTCTGTTTCCTATGCCTTATCACAATTGGGTATGGTGATTTCCATCCACTATCGGCTGCCGGGAGACCTTTCTTTGTCGTTTGGTCTATTGGAGCTGTTCCTTTGATGACTGCACTGATTTCAAATGTTGGTGATACATTGTTTTCCATGGCCACTTCTGGAATATCGCTACAGATCATCCGTGCAATTTTCTCTACAAGAAGACCAAGATCGCATGAGGAAGAGATTATCGATATGGCAGTCTCGAATGATGAGCAGAATCAGGATGATGGTGATGATTCAACGAGGTCTGTAGATGAAATATTGGATGAAGTTGAGACAAGTAGTTCAATTCCTCCGAAAAAACAACCAGAATCAGTGGTTACTGGGGAATTGATGAAACAATTACGGAAATTACTTATAGAGGCAAAAGAATCACCAAATAAAAAGTATACTTTTAAAGAATGGGATACGATTTTACAATTGTTGGAATTAGAAGAGGAAGAATTTCCTGATGAAATGTTTTGGATGACTGATAAATCTCCGTTAAGTTTCCCCATAAGTGAGCCTAATTATTTGTTATTTTTATTGTTCAATAAGTTGGAGTCCAAAGTTGAAAAAGAGGCTGCATTGATTGGTAAAGAATTTTAACGAGAGAGGTTATACAATGTGTTGAGAATTGACGATCAAACGGAACCTTCTGTATCAAATTGTAGGTCTTGAACTGAGACACCTAACCACTTATTATACAATTACTTCACCGACTGATACATTTCACAATTGACCAGAACACCCACATATACGACAACAGATGCTTCAAATTGACATACCACTTGATCATCCTCCAATCCGATTACCAAAGCAATGCGTCAACCTTCAGAACTAGGTATCAATTCTAATAATATAAGGGTCCTGGCAGAGTATGGCTTCTAGCTTTTCTCGAAATTCCACATTTGCTGAATGATCTAGAATTGTTGCTGTTGTTAGTGGTGGAGCAGTTGATTTCACTTACTATGGTATGTTTGGGTTGATGGTCAGGAATCTTCAGGGTTTTATGATGATATAACGATCTTCGGTATAATTATAGAACGTTGCTCTGATCAGGATTAATCGATTCAACACATGGAAAATGAAATAGATAATTTCATATTAGCTTTGGTATATAAATCTTGTCTCTCTCTGATATCAACAGGGCTTTGGACTAGTATGTTCTTTTGTTTATAAACCCTTATTATGATTCTTCAAATTTCAGCTCTCCGAAGATCGATCTTAACATTTCGAATCAAAACAAAGACATCCACAGATTCATGATTTTCACAACAACAACAAGTTGATTTGCACAAGTTGGCATAGCACACACAGTTTTGAGTAATCGCTTCGAGATATTTGATAAATAATCGCACTGATTCCCACATGATATGCGTTCCTGAGTTTCGATGTTTTGGTTATGTATGGGAAGGGTATAAAAGGGGGTCCTGGTCCCTATAAACAAATTGAACAAAATAAGTTATTGAATACCATACAAACAATACCCAAAGATGAAATTCTCTACTATTTTAAACTCATTATTAGCCACCACTATAGTCTCCGCTGCCAACATTCCAGATGGTGTCACGGATAAAAGAGCTGCTCCAGTACAACTAGTTGGTAACAGAAATGGCTCTTCATTAGAATGGGATTTATTGATCAAAGATACTCAAAATGCAGACCTCATCAAATTGACAAACACCACAGACCAGATAGGTTATGAAATTACAGACATCCAAACCACACCACTTTTGGAAATTATCGAACCAAATGTCACAGTTCCATATGGTGAAGTTTGGTTTCAACGTTCACATAATGCAAGTTATGACGGTGATGGGAGTGATAGATCTCAACAATTCCATGTCATTTCTCAAATCGTGACTGCTCTATCAGAATATAATTTGGGGATTCATGTTGAGTTTGGGGAAAGTAAATTCAACGTGTCGACAAGATTAGGTGAAGAAGGTTATGAATGAGGATCCAGCGATCAGCTAACATTGAATATAGGGAATAGCTTTGAATCATATATTTACCATATTACTGATAATATTGTAGTGGCAGATTAATCTCATCGATTGTGGTTTTAAAAAGCTAAATATGTGAAACATCGAAAAGGTTGGTAGAGAAATCATAAACTTTTCAGCACTAAATAACTACTGAAAGTATTTTGTAGGCTACAAGCACTCTTTAATTGATGCCTCTGACATCTGAGAAGATAAGGACACTTTACGAAATGGATACGAAGTTTAGTAGAAACAATCCAAAGGTATACTTTACTGTGCTGATTACTCAGCTTACTTAGTGTGGTCCAGAGCCATTTTCAATGGATCTTTTCAAATTGCTTTAGTTGTTTTAGCTGTTATTATATGACCCTCTGAAGAGTGACTTCACTCAAATTAAAATCGGTACCACTTTTCATAGGTTGTGATACATTCCAAAGTGCTGCAGTTTTTCTTTTTGCCATGTTGTAATAAACTGTTGCACGAGTATAAGATATCATTGCTCTCAGTATTCTGTCATGTACAATATAGTTTTTTTATATATGTTAATGGATCATTTCGCTTTCAAGCTATGTTATGGTCTCGTTCTGGCTGATTCATACGGCTTGAAATTGAGATGTCTATATTTTTCACCAATAACTAGTTGTAGAATGCATCAAATCTAAACCTAAGCTCAAGACTACACCGTATGATATTTGATCTCCAATCATATATCAGAATTTTTGGAAATTACGTTGTCATGCTGTATCATTGTTCAAACGAAGAATCGAGTCAGCATAAAGAATCAGACTCTTTTTAGTTGATTAGATGAGAATGCACAGAAATGCTCATGATATAGTACCTAGAAACTAAAAGTTTTTAAATCAGGTAATCTCTTATTATATGTCGCATGTTCATAACCACTTTATTACCATAACCACTAGTACTCACCAACATGCACAATTTAGTCTATTATCATAACCACCGGTGATTATAATGATTGTATTATCATCACCAATAAGCTTTAAATCAAATTGATGAAAAGTAGGTAGGTACACGATTTCAAGTAGTTCAATTGATTTTTTTAATTTTGTTTTTTTTTAATGTTAACCATGTGTATTGTTTTGATATTTTCTTGTTTGGACTCCTCTAATTCTTTAGCAATCATATTTTCCACTCGAAAAATGTTAATGATAATGGAATTGTTGTTGTTATCATTGATTTTTATTAGCTTATTTAGTAAGGAATATGTTGTCTTTGGTAACATTATAATCGATTTCCTAATATAAAAAACGGAATGTTTTGAATCGTGAATTGTTGTTTTGGCATGAATGATTTAAACCATATCCGTCTATATATTTGTTATCTTTATCTGAATGATAAGAGTCCGAATCTTTGGTTTGATTCTTTGTTTGATTATTGATACAATATAACATTTTTTTGCAACAGATATCGATATGATTGGGAACCAGTCATGATGTAGCTTTGAGTAGTTTTAGATTTGATACATTCTACAATTTATTATTGGCGAAAATATAAATCTGTCAACTTCAAGCCGTATGAATCAATCAAGACAAATTCATAACATAGCTTGAAAGCGACAGGATCCATAAGCATATATTGAAAAATATTGTACAAGAGAATACCGAAGAACGATGACCCCTTGTATTCAAATACTTCAAAATACACGAGCAGTAATGTAAAATCTCAGGAATTAAAACCCTGACAGTCACATACGCCAGTATAACAATGAGCATCCGAGTTCAAGACACGAGACACATAGTACCTATTGTAAGCAAATTTGATAGTCTAGTGTATTCAATTTGATCAGTATTCATCCAAAAGGTCAACAAAAATCTCCCAAACTCACTATTACCAGAGGTCAACAATCTAGAAAAATTCAGAATAATAATAAAAAACCGATACGAGTGTTTACAATGCGGTTTCCATATCTTGTTCACTATTCATCCGAGTCATCAACTCTTCCATTACTAATTATCGTCTCCTCCTCACTATAAAAAAAATCCAAAATTCGATTATTTCGGAATGGTTACGTAAGCACCCGTCACCATAGTTAAGCGAGCAAACCCCGAGTGTCAACTGTTTTATTCATTAAACAAGATAGTAGATAGTTGGAATCCCTTGTAGGCTCAGTTGTTGTATATCTTTGTATTGTATTTACTGTTCCTCTTGAGACTCTCTTTCTTGTAATTGTAGTGATTCTCATGGTGTTGGAAGTGGATTTGAGGTGTTTGAAGTGGAAAAATTGTGTCAAAGCCCTCGAAACCAATAGTGACATTTCATCTCATCTATAAAACTATCCAACAAGCCACCATCCACGTTTCCCACAATAGATCGATCATCAACGAGTTTCACAATGTCTGTGCAAACCATCTTTATCAAGAATTTCAATCCGATATGGTTTGTCAGTGTGATGGGCACGGGGATCACGTCTTCGGTACTATACTAGTTCCCATATGAAGCACATTGGTTATGTATATGTGGGATCATCATGTTTGGAGTCAACTCATTCTTGTTAATATCGACAACCGTCCTTTTCGTGCTGAGTCTGGTGATGTATAACAAAACACGAACAGGGGTCAAGGTGTCCGTGCCATTCAACTATTGGGAGAAAATTAGCATGCATATCAACTGTCTAAATCAACTGGTTCAGAATCTCAAATGATTGCAATTGCCGTGAAATACTCGTCGGTATTTACAGGATCAATCCTTGAAACTGTTGTAGTTTTCATGGATTTCATAGCATTGACCTCTGCGTCCTGTCATTATAAACATCTATATTTCCATAAAGGATGATTCCCGTTCTCTTCGACGTGAAGAGCAGAACGGACACCACAAACAGCAACACCACATAGAGCAAAAAACAGGAGATCTCGAGAGTGGGTTGCTTTATGATAGAGAGCTATAATTCATTAATAATTTGCATAGATTGCATATACAAATTATTTATTCGCATTAATAAAATCATCAGTCATATGAAGCATTTTTGTAGTATATAAAGTCTTGTATATTCGATCGGTGATATAAAAAGTGGCTCCAACGTATCGAAATTAATCATCAAACGTCAATATCAACATGGATACCTCTCTCGCCTCGACCTCCAAGCCTCTTCAACAACTTGAACATGGATAATAAAATGTCACATTGATAAGGAAAAGTGGTTCTAATTGACCAGATATAGTAGCCCAAAAGGACAAATTTGAGAATGGTGTTCGGTTGTTTTAGGAGTTTTTGGATCTTGTCGACATGATGAGCAAAAAGGAAGCCTTTTGTTAAAGCCTTTTCTTCAAAGTGTGGGTGGTGTCAACTCAGAGAGAACTTACTTACAGCTGTTTGTTGTTCAGTGACAGAACTTAGCTCTCGACTCTCGTTAATAAGCTGACTCCTGGAGTGTACACCTTGAGTGTTATGTGCCCTTTAAATTTTCTTTGAATTGATTGATATAAATGCATATTGATTACAATGCATCAACTAAGTGTGAGTCTCCAAGCTCAAACAAAGGTTTGTTTCCAAATTGCCTGGTTTTTGATCATGGGTTTTGTTTTCAATGAAACTCGATTCAATCCTGAGCTCTTTGAGTGTCATAGATACCTCACCATCATCGATGGACACTGATATCTATATATATATTTGTATTTTCATCTAAATAATAAGAGTCCAAATCTTTGATTTGATTCTTTGTTTGAATGACGATACAATATAACAACTTTTTGCAAAGATATCGATATGATTGGAGATCAATTACAACGTAGCTTTGAGTAGTGCTGGATTTAATACGATCTACAATAAATTTTAGAAAATTATAGATATGTCAATTTCAAGCCGTACGAATCGAACAAGACCATAACGTAGCTCAAAAGCGACATAATCCATGAAAATGTATAGAAGAAACATATTATACAAGAGATCATCGAAGAAGATGTCCCTTTGTATTCATTCTTCACTTCGAAACTCGATACTTCTAAGGAGCGGATATATCCT
The DNA here is from genome assembly GCA_030574735.1 of Hansenula sydowiorum. NCBI lineage: Eukaryota > Fungi > Ascomycota > Saccharomycetes > Phaffomycetales > Wickerhamomycetaceae > Hansenula > Hansenula sydowiorum. Next base: position 27,057 of record JAJMFN010000029.1, read on the forward strand.
TTTCTATCTAGCCACAGTTGGCAGAGATTTATGTAGCTAAACTTTAACAATGCTCAATTCAAATTTGGTGACCAGTGACAATTTAGAATTCATATAACCATTGAACAAATGGAAATATTGCACGCGCACATGGTAGACGAGATCGGTTTGTTCCAAATCGATCGATAGACGACAACATACTAGAGATGTCCACAGTGGTCAGATCATATTTGGAGAGAAATCAATCGAGAGGAAATCCCTTACAATGCTAAGCTCCTGCTGCTGTTTGGTTCTCATTTGCACCTGGAGCTAGACATTTCGAATGGCTCTGTCATAGATTTTTTCCAAATTTTTTATATTTATTAGATCGTTGATTATATAATACTTATTCTGGTGACAATCTGTTTAGTATTCGATCAAACATTCTTATTCGCTTTGGTTTGGCGAGCATCACAATGAGAGTGGTATGCAGTGTTAATGACTTATAAAATATTGTGAATAATGTATTTCATGGTGGTTTTAAATGGATTTGAGGTGCTGGAAGTGGAAAGAAGTGATTAGATGTTATCTAGCCATCCCTTTTAAGATCCTGTTCGCGAATCTAGGTGAAATGATCTTTAAGACATAGAAGAAGCAAACTTTGGAACACACATGGATATAGATATCATATGAGAGAGTTTTAACTCTAGTCTTCAAATGGCTAACTAGTGGGTGTCTACTGAGCAACACCATTGGTAAACTTTTCTTTCCCATGAAACCAGCGCTCCAATTGCCGAACCTAGGATGAAACGAATACCTAGACATGTTAATCATGCCGTCAGGGAACCCCTGGTTCACCTTTTCAATGTTTTAGGGTGAGTCCTTTGCAGGGAGGTATGTTTCAATCCGTGAATTCAACGTTTGGTCCATATACTGTTTTTCAACATGGATTATGATAGATCATCTGATGATAAACCATTTGATCAAGTGGAGTTTTGAGTTGTGAAGTGCTGTTTCAGCACGAATAATTTAAAGCGTATCCATGTATACATATCTGTATTTTCATCTATATGATAAGAGTCCGAGTCTTTGATTTGATTCTTTGTTTGATTGATGATACAATATAATTTTTTTTGCAACAGTTTCGATGTGATTGGATATCAATCATGATGTAGCTTTGGGTAACTTTAGATTCAATACGATCTACAATGAGTTATTGGTGAAAATATAGATATGTCAATTCCAAGCCGTATGTATCAATTGAAACAAGATCATAACATAGCTTGCAAGCGACATGATCCGTAAATGTATATGTAACATACTGTACAAGGGATTATCAAAGAACATGATTCCTTGTATTCAGAGTTCACTTCAAATCTGTGTTAAGCAAGATAATAGTGGAGGATAACATTTTAGCTAATACACCTATCCGACAGGAAAATATATCGCATATCGTGTACTAAAGTAAAAAAAAATTTGATAATAACTTTGTGTCCACGATATGTCAATAAAAGTTTCCAACATAGGCTTCGCCAAAAGCACAATGGATATCAAACATGGACCTGAGCCGTATGATATCCTCTAGGATTGAGGGAATTCAACAGGTTATATATTGGACAGGTTATATACTGACCAACAGGTTATATATTGGTTAACTTTTTTTTTCAGTGTATCTCGAATTGTTACATAAGCCCCATAGTTAACGACCAAACCCCGAGGCCGATGAAGTGTTTAAATCATTAATCTTTTAATAAACAGTTAGTTTCCCTTGAGGGTTCACTGATCATGGTTGTTGTGTATCATTGTACTGTACTTCTTGTTTATTATCTCGGTATCTCGTGGTCTTGTCACTTTTATTGTAATTTTCAGTGATTTTGGCGTTTGAAGTGGATTCTAGGTGTTTGAAAAAAATGTGTCAAAGCCCTTAAAAGAAACAATCACATCTCATCGGATCTATAAAACCATCCTCGAAGCCACATTTTATTGCGCGAGGGGGTTGTAAAGCATCAACAAAGGTTATGCAATGTCTCTACGAACTATATTCATCAAGAACTTCAATCCAATATGGTTTGTCAGTGTGATGGGCACGGGCATCACAGCTTCGGTGCTATACAACTTCCCATATGAAGCTCATTGGTTACGTATATGTGGGATCATCATGTTTGGAATCAATTCATTCCTATTACTATCCACAACCATCCTATTCATACTCAGTCTGGTGATGTATAACACCATGAAGGAAAACCTGAGAGACTTGTCCAAATCCGTGTTTTTGGGATGTTATGCTATGGGATTCACCAGTTGGTGTAATATGCTCTATTATTTATTGAATGGTCGTTGTATGGTGCTGATATACGTTTTATGGTGGGTGGGCAATATACTATCGTTATTCACAGCTTGGTTTGTCTTCTTCATAATTATTCAAAGAGTAAAATTATCAACAGAACAAATCTCAACAACTCTTCTACTACCTGTGGTGCCATTGACCGTTGTCGCCTCATCTGGTGGGATTTTTTATAACGATTTACCAGAAAGTTTGAAATCATCAACTTTAGTCATCACATATTTATTATGGGCAAACTCAATGGTTGTTTCATTCATCATAACAACCATATATACCTACAAGTTATTAATTCACAAGATCCCTGCCCCTCAAGCCGTTTTCACAAGTTTCATTCCAATTGGATTCATGGGTCAAGGTGCTTTTGCCGTTCAACTTTTTGGAGAAAATTTCCATACATACCAACTCTCCAAATCAATCGATACCCAATCCCAAATGATTGCAATCACAATAAAATATTCCTCGGTCCTCGCCGGATTGTTTCTAGAGACTTTTGGGTTCTTCATGACTTTCATTGCATTGATCTCTGTGGCTTCTCATTATAAAAAATTACAATTCCATAAAGGATGGTGGGCAATGACTTTCCCCTTGGGTACTATGACCATCTCTACAAACCTAACACATCAGATCATGGAATGGGAAGCATTCCATGTGATAAGTGCCTGTTATGGTGTTTTTTTAATATTGATAACCATTGGTTGTATGGTGGGGAGTCTAATATATGAGACTCCCCGTTCTCTTCGAAGTGAAGAGCAGAACGAACAGCAACACAACATAGAGCCAACCACGACAGATCTCGAGAGTGGGACACTATACGATAAAGAGATTTAATCTCTCATAATTTGCATTATTTACACATTATTTATTAGCATTAATACCATCAGTCATGAAGCATTTTAAAGCTCCTTGTAGTAAAACCTCCGATCGGTGATAAAAAAAAAAAGTGGCTTCGTTGTATCAAAACTCATCGAAAAGGCAATTAAGCATCGAAAAGCTGGACATATTTCTTTACTCATGCTTCAGTCAGTGAGCCAATAAACCAACTTGAACATGG
>JAJMFN010000030.1:0-30069 GCA_030574735.1 Hansenula sydowiorum
CAGGTATGAACTCTTTATAATGGAAAAGCAAGGCAAATAACAATGCAGTTGGACCTGACCCCATATAATTCACCCATTGTACCCCAATGTAAAAATTCAACCCAGCTAAGAATGATGTGATCAATATGATGTAAAAATAAATAACAAAAATATTAGAGGCATATTTATGCGGTCCAAATAATCTTTCCAACGATCTGAACTGATAAAGGAAAACTATCCCCAGTAATACTTCCGATTCATTTAAGAATGATAGCTGAAATGTCAATAATCTCCAAAATTGTTTGTATTGTATTATGAATGGATCATAAGCATAGTAAAAAAAGTATTTTGTATTTGACAGGGAGGCAACTAATGGGACCAGTAGCGTCGCTGCGGCAAGTACTTTGGAAACAGGAAGGTTTTTGAACCCTGCGGGCAGAGAAGAGCTCATATCTATTCGAAGAACCACAGTACCTTATTTTAAAAATAATGGAAGGCTTTATAATGATTTTGGTAAAAGGCTGTTATTCCAGTCCAAGATCTTTCTCTTCTTTATGATAAAGTCAATTTTCGTGGAGCTTCCCGTCGCGAATGCGTTCTGTGGCTTCCCGGGAAAAAACGTAATGTTTTCTGGAATCTGGAGAAGAATTTATGAACTTTATCAATCAAACATTTCAATTTGATTACTTTATTAGAAGAGGAAGAAAGCTGAGAATCATGTACAGATTAGGTGCCCAAGGTAGGAATGTGCTAGCCCAGCTGCATCAAGGTGGTGCCCAACCAAGAAATCGTGATGTCAATGCTCCACGCTCTGCTGCTGATAATGATGTTAATCTACTACTCTCGGTATTACAAACACCTGGGAGCTTGACCTCGAACAATCTGTTATCTCTAATAGTACAGAAAGTTCCAAGGATCAAAGATGTTGAAAGCTTGGGGCTTGTCATGGATCGGGTCTTCCAAAACGAGTTGATATTCCCCCACCACCCACCACTTGCTGAGACTTATATCGTTATAGAGGCGATGAAGGCTACATTTGAAGAAAAATCTCGAATTAGTGAACCAACAATCCCACCGACACAGTTTATCTATACAACATCACAATCAATCTTCGGATCGGCTGCTCCTGCTTGGAGGAAAATCCTGATATTAACAGGGATCACATTGTCCCGTCCAGTCGTTCTCGATAATTCAACTCCAGAAACAAAAGGATATCTTGAATCGACCTTCAGCTCATTTATCAATTTGATCCACGAATTGGCAAAGAGAACTATGGGGTCAATGGAATACTTACCAGAAGAGGTATTATATCTCACATTGATTGCACTCTCCTGTTCTTTTCCCTATTTCACAGCACAGCAGAAGGTTGATTTACCTCATCGTCAAATTTGTGAGGCTACTGTCCATTTGATATTCCTGTCACGCTATGGCTTAAATGGATCGATAGTTTCAATTGCAAGATCAACATCACCAGCTGTTAAACATTTGAGCAGGTTATCTTTTTTGGTAGAAAACCCAATGATTAATGGTAGACATACACGAGAGTTTATAACCACATTGTTGGGAACGGTCTTAAGTTACTGTGAGAGTTTACCAAACAGATTAGATACAGATAGTGTTGAAACTAGAGATGTTTTGAGAAATGTTGTTTTCTCGGTGGTTATAATACTTCAAGGAAATGTATCATTTCTTTTACAATTGTCAAATGGAATTGCAAACGCGGATTATCCAAAATCTGCCACTAAGATGCTAATGATTCTTTTCCATTTACAATTCATCATTGAAAAAATTGGCGGGTTCCAAGCTTATGAATTTGTTTATCTCGCTTCTATTGATGCTCTTTTCCAATTTTCACTGAAAAGTGCTGAACACTTGGGTATTGCTTTACAAGAGCAGCTAAACCTCGACAGATATGATGATTTTGAAGTTGCAAAAGAAATCTTCACATTAAAATATTTCGAAACATTATCCAGGCATACGTCTGCCATATATTATAAGGCAAGAATTGAACCATTGGTGGATCATGTCATTTATACAACAACTCATTCCCGTGCTCTGATACAAAGCGCACATTCAGTGGTTCTTGCAGCATTCAGTCATCCTGAGAACAGCACAATCATTCATAACAATTCAGTCAAGTATGTACGCACTCTTTTTGCTCAATTTCCTGATCTTTTATCGGCAAAACAATTCAGGATTGCAATCAAGACAACAGCAAAAGCTGTGTCTCCAACTCTTCAACATAGAACGTCATTTGGGAGTAAAAATTCTGATTTGAATAATTTCAATACGATACTAGACATGGTTTATGGAGCTTGTGTGGAAACGAAAAAGAGTATATCGATACCTCATCGCCCATCAACCAATCCGGATGAATCTGTATCGGATTATGAACCGAAAACTCTTTGTGCTGCATTCATAACAACATTGATATCTCTTGTCCCCTTTTGTCAATCTAACCATATAGAAAGTTGGCTAGATAAGACATGGTACGTTATGTCACTATGTGATCCAGACGAATATCAGTACTGTCTGGACCAGTTACTGAATGCTATTTTCGAGAACTTCAATCAGGCAGATACACCGATTGTGATCAAGTGGTGGTATGACTGTAATGAGAAAGGACATCATGGGCAAATTGGTCACAGGCTATAAGATGCCACCTTGTAATTTTAGCCGTTAATTTTGCTTATAAAGATCAATACATGGCGTATCTGTTGTGCTCGATATTGAGATGATGGAAAATTTTGATTTTACCGATTGTACTGGTTGTTTAACGGCTTTATGATGGAGAATAGCCAGTTTGGGAAAAACTCGTAACTTTTCTTATACAAAAAACGAATCGTTTTCCTGTTAAATTCCATATACGTATCATATGTTTGAACTATTGTTTAATCCTATATACAATCAAGACTGTATGACTGATCCGCTTTTGAATGACATTTGCCGTTTCCTCAAGCGGAGCGTGTACTTCTTATCAGCCATACTGTTAGTAACTGTTGACTTATAGATAGTAATTGGAATATCTTGGTCAGTAGTGTTTGATATCGCGATATTTGCAGTAAATTGTTACATTGGTGCCGTTCGTTGAAAGGTTGACCCAGTAGAGAGCATTCCCCCGGTTGTGTGCGTGATCCCACAATCATCCACCATGTTCCGTCAGAGTTTTAGAGAATAAGAGCTTGTTAGCAGCTAGCCCGTCACCATTTTCACAAGATCCTTCAACAATAATGCACATTGATAAAAATATCTGTGTATCAGACATTATTCTTGGCTCTACAATAATTGTTTAGCCGTTAGATCAAACGTTTAGTTTGCACCAACAGAAAACTTCACACTGTCGTTGAGCATCAGGGACATTCATCAGCCAATGAGAGATTGCTTCCTTATGCCTGATGATGCCTCATGAATTCAACTAGTTATAAAAACTTGAAGTGTTAAGGTTCCCCGATCAATGTTGGGAAGCAGCACATCGGCAAAAGTATTGTAGAACTGGAAGATAGACGATACCAAAGGGCTAAAGAAGCAAAATGTAACAAGATAAAGCTGTAAAGCTTTGATTGCTATCACTTATTTGTCTGTTGGTAGAAGACCAGGTTTGATAACGACCCTCAGCGATAAAAGCCGTTCAAAGAATCTGAGCGTCAGTCGCATATCCTTGTTAGTCCGCTGATAAGCTGGAGATATCAAGCTGTAAGAACTGAGGGCATGCTTTACCCAAATTTCGAAGAGCACAAAAGTTGGCGTTGTGCTTGGAACTACTGCGTAATCAAAAGTAGCCATTCATGACGATATCCTGTCGCCAATCCTAAATTCAGATAAGTAAATTACAACGAATGTTGCACAACTTCCAGGTTGGGTGCATTTATACATCGGAGCCCCATCTATATAAGAATGTAATCATCCTTTCCAAGTTTCAATAGCTTGACGATGGGGAGACAACAATTCTTAGGTCTAAAACCACATCAATATGGTTGATTTTTTCAAGTCTAAGAAAACTGCTGAAGTGGAAGAGGTCCAAATCAACGATTTGAGTAGCCATGATGATGTGGGTGAAAAATCTTCAGACATCAAGAAAGATTCAAAATTAGGGCCAGGATCGAATAACCAAGAAGAAATTGGTATCGAGGTGGCAAGTGTCCAATCAAAGTATAACCATAATGTTCAATATCCGTTGGAATCCTATTTGTACTATGCTATTTTGGAACGCCGTTTAGAAAAACAAGAGAACAAGTTATCCACAGCGGACAGATATTTGGCAAAGATCGATGTTGATGATACTGCACACGAAGAAAGAGTGCCTATCGATGCAGTTCCTCCAAGGGACAATGCTGAACAAGTTGCTCGTATGGCAAGTTGGTGGTCTGTTTTCTATTTGATCACCTCTGATATCTTGGGTCCAAATGCTGCTCCATATTCCTTCTCTACACTTGGGTATGGGAAAGGTACTATAATCTTCTTGGTCTTCTATGGATGTGCAGTTTATTGTGGGATGTTGATTTGGAGACAATTCATGGATCTAAATTCTTCAGTTCATCCAATTAGAACATTTGCAGATTTAGCTTTTAGAGTCTGGGGTCGTTGGGGCAAATCCCTAGTTATGCTAATGCATGCTGTTTATTTACTTTTAGCTGTTTCTCTACTGATCTTGGGTTCTACTCAAAGTTTATCCCAAGTCATTAAAGAAAAATTTTGCTTCATTGCTCTTGCAGTATTCTTCATGTTGGCTGGTATGGCTTTAGGCCAAATTAGAACTTTGAAAATCTATAGTCTTATTGCTAGTGGGTCCGTGTATGGTACACTTTTGGTTTGTGTAATGACCATGGGTGGTGTTGCACATTCTCCTCCAAATTATGATGCTGCCTATACACAAAGAGATTCTTCCCAAGGGCCATTGGAAGTTGTGGCTTTCATTGGTGGTGGTACTATGATGAATCAGTTGGTTGGTGTGATGAATATCATTTATGCCTACGCAGGTTCAATCATGTTCCCAGAGATTTTATCAGAGATGAAACGTCCTTGGGATTTTTGGAAAGGTGCATTTTTAGCTCAAACTTTGATCTTCATTGCATACCTATTCTATGGTGTCTTTGTCTATTGTTACCAGGGTCAATTTGTTATCAATCCAGCAAATCAAGGTATCACCATCTATGGTTTACAAACAGTATGCAATGTGATTAGTATTATAACGGGGATGTTGGCAGCAGGGCTATATATGCATGTTGGGCTGAAGAGTATGTATAAGAATCTAGTTGTTGATATCTTCAACGGTCCTTCTCTAGACGTTCACAAAGGTAAAATTATGTGGGTGATTTTTGCCATTGGTTATTGGATTGTGTCATTTGTCATTGCAGCTGCGGTTCCACAGTTGAGTAATATTGCAGCCATTTCAGCTGCTGCATGTGCCTTACAATTCACATATTCATTCCCAGCGTTGATGACTGCCACTTTACAAATCCGTAAAGATGCCCTTTTGGGCGATGGGTTGTTTGATCCAGAGGCTGATAAATGTGAACGTTCTGATTCCTGGAGACAACTAAGCCGCTGGAAAAGAGGGTTCAAGAAACAATGGCACTGGAACACTTTCAATATCATTTTGGGATTGGCTTCGTTGTCTTTAGCCGGTCTTGGGTTATGGTCAAGTATTGAAAGTATCATTGCAACATTTGCCTCCGATGGTGCTCCTTCTTCGTTCAGTTGTAAAGCACCAATTTGAATGACGTTTAATCTACTTATATATATTTGTTTAATAGTTTCAATAAAACTTCTTTCGATTAGTTGTGCTTGTTCATTCAAATATTCAGCTGTCTAGTTGTAGTATATACGTGCTCTTATGTTACGAAGCTACTTCGAGATATGAAGGTTGAAATGAGTGTTGGCAAAAGTGGTGAAAAAACAATATTCGATACAAAGGATATGAACAAAAATGAAGTATTGGAATTAAATAACTAGGTACTGTAACTTGAGCAAAATTGTTGAAACTGACAACATATTGAGTCTAAAATTTATCATCTGCAACATCTGCCTTTTGAGCTTCATCAATTGTGACTCTCTCCACTGAAGATTCATCACCACTTGAAGGTTCATCATGAACACCAACTTGACCTTGATAACCATTATCTCTTAAATATTTTTCAAATCTAATATCTTCCAATTGTAAATCGTCTTCTTTTAGATGTGGAATAGTGAAAAATGCCAAAATAACACCAACACACCCCAAGATAGCTGCAATGATAAAAGTCCATTGTTTACCTAAATTTGTTTGAATCTTGGTGAAACATTGAGTACCAACAGCTGCACCAACTTTACCCATAGCTGCAGAAATCCCATATAAAGTACCACGGACCGGGGTAGCATATGATTCTGATGATGTTAGCCCCATACAGTTTCCTGGACCAAAATTACCAAAACTATTGAATATCCCATAAAATACAATGAATAATGGAGTTATTTCTTTGATTTTGTTGTAACCACAACCAATGATTAATCCGATAACTAAATAACCTGAGAATCCAATCATTAAAGAGAATTTTCTACCAATCTTATCCACAACCAAAGCACCCAAAAACACACCTGGAAGGGCAATGGTTGTTAATAATAAAGTCCATTCGGCAACTTTTTTCAAATCTGTAGTATCATCCAACACATTGGCAATGATTGTAGAGGAGAAAATACCATTTGGGAAAGTAACAAAATCATAAATAAACCAACATCCACAAGTACCTAACAATCTTGGCCAATAGTATTTTAACACCAAGAGATATGGAACGTTCTTCTTCATGGCTGAAGTTTTATATAAATGAGACGCAGCCATTTTGTATCTGAAATAAAAGATGGATAATGGCCATACGACCCCTAGCCCAAAACACACTCTCCATACTGTATTCAAATGGTTTTCACCAGCAGCTGATAGGACAATTAAAAACACAACAAGAGCAAATGGACTACCAAGAGATAGTGGTAAGTTGGTCACAAGACAAAAAATTCGACCTCTTTTCTTTGTGGTTTCATTTGCCGCTTCAGAAGTGGAACTTGAACATGCTGAATATTCACCACCAACACCCACACCAATGGCACCACGTGCAACAACAATCATCCAAAACATACCTGTAGTGGTGACACCATGAGCAGCAGTGGCGGCAATCGACCCAAGACAGATCAAGACCGTGGTTGCTACAATGGCCCATTTTCTTCCCAAGTAATCACAAGTGATACCAATCCCAAATTGACCCAAGATTTCACCAACTAATAAGGCGTTTGAAACGGTGGTCTTCATGGTGGATGTGTAAGCGTCTGGGTATTGTTTGGCAAACAATGGGTTAATCATGGTTAATATACTATAATTTGTTAGTTTAATGTAATGTCTTGTAAAGACAAGCTCAACTTACCCATTTTGATAACCATCACTTAATAAAGCCCAACCACAACAAATGATGGTGAAGATATCAGATATGGATTTCTTCGAAGCATATCTGTTCAAACGAGCTTCACCGTCGTATTTGATCTTGTGTCCATCTGGGTTATCAATCTCAATCTGAGTATTGGCCTGTTCCTGGATGACCTCTTCGTGTTTATTGGACATTGTGTAGCGTGTGTAGGACTCGACAATAGTAGTGATGAGTTTTCCAAGTATGGATCATTGTGGGGTGGATCATTGTGGTTTATATAGGCTTGGGAATAATGTTCATAATGTTTCAAACCTTGATCAACACGTTGTAAATACGATGCGCAGATTGTTATTACACTCGTGCGATGTGATTTATACCGGTTTGTGTTAAAGACCAAATGGGTAAACTTGGTGGATGAACCCCGAGAGAGTCCAAGATAGGTGACACCGCGTAAGTTCAGTGATCAAGATCTCTTCACCCATGGCCACTTCTTTGCTATATCCAGAAAGGCCCCTCTCTCTTTGATGATGATGTCTTGATAATCTGGCATCCTACAAACCTGTGCTACACCTATATTACAGCCATGTCCGCAAAGGCACAACTTGCTAAGCAGCATCTACACCTTATCAGCTTCAACCGCAATTAACACAGACTACTGAGCTCCAAAACGTGAATTTCAATTTAATTTCAATCAATTTCACCAATTTGAGTGTTCACGTGGGGAACAAAGCAGCCATACACTCAATCGCAAATCGTTTGTCCACTTCTCAGTTGATCGTATAATGATATCGAGTATCCGTTATAGTTGACCATTGATGATCTGAGCAGCTATTCACCAAATGATCCGTTAAGCCTTCTGTCTACTGATCTCTTGACTCTCGTCCAAGAGATGTTTTAAGTATGTTCTATTTCATTCTCTTGGTAAGTGATGCTTCATCTTCTGTTATCTCCGGAATCCCGGTCGGCTTACTTGCAGAACACATTCGCGTATCGCGAATCCGTTTTTTTTTCCGAGAGCTCATCGCTGAAAAAAAATTTGGAAAGTTATATGTCATCAGTTTTAGTGAAGATTGTGTCACTTTGAAGAGTGGAAGATATAGAAAATGGAGGTCCTAAGACAGGTGAATTCCCAGATCATATTGGCAGTCCCAGCTGAACAATTGGTGCTGCCGGAAAACGCTGGTTCTTGTGCTGCTTTAACAAAGTTGATCTTGAACGGTGAATACCACAATGTCTTACAACATGAATCGATATTACCTTTGATAGAGGCCAATAAAGCCCTTTTAACATCATCAGCCACCATCAGTGAAGGGATTTCCGCATTCGTTCAGACTATTACTCAAGATAGACAATCATCACTATTTATCGCCATCGCTTCTTTATACCTCTTTGTTCAAAATAATTTCACAGGTCCTCAATCACCATTAAAATCAATTGAATTCTTATACCCAGATGGTTCACAAGAAGATCAAATCCATAAACAGGCCATTGAATCACTAAGTGCATATGGTCAAGCTGCATATGACGGTGCACAAGACCCAATATATCTCCTATTAGCTCTTCACATCTTTGAAAAATTGGGGAATGTCACCAGATCATTATTATCAAACCATTTTGATTCTTCTGAGGAGTTTGTTGAAGAAGAAGAAATCAAACAAGACGACGTTGAAACTGCAATCATCAGCTGGTGGAGATCAAGAGCCATCATGATCCAACTCTCATTGTTCCCAGAATTCTCTGGTCCTCATAGTAGTGTTGCTGCTTCCATACTGAGTCCATCTGTTGTCAAGGCTATTGGTTATGGCTTGAATGAAATTTTACAAGAAAAACTATCAATTGTTTACTATTTGGAAAAGGCAAAGAACTCACTAGACTCAAACCTGGAACATTTGGCCTTGCCTCATTTGATAAGTGCTAGAAACACCACCAATTTTGAATTTGTCTTGACTGGTGCTAGGGCGAAAAGAACCAAGTTTCAACAGACTGCCCACTCTGGATTAATTGTATTGGCTAAATCAAATAATTTCAACGATGGATCGGTTGAAAAAAATCAGATTCCAGAAAATTATGAATTAAACTCTGATTTATTATTAGGAAAACCACATTTTGAAGATATTGGAGCAGAAGATGTTGATTCACAAATTTACAAAAAGCAAAAAACAGACTTACAAGATGTTGACTATTCAACTTTATTACCAATCAGTTTAAGATCTGAATACATTCCAGACTCTTTGAAAATTCTAGACCCAAATAACCAACCACAATTATCGGACTATGACAACATTCAACTATTACTTCGTCTTTATGCCCTACGTCAAACTTCACCTTCAAACGATAACCTTGTCTCAACCCAACTAATGTCATTGGTGTCTCGTGTATTGTATCAATCCAACACTTCCTCGGTCAACTATACTGTTTTCTCCAGAGCTTTATGGGAAAGATCCATTTTGGAAACAAATAAGGCAAGAACTATTGAACGTGGTATATTACAAATGCAATCTCTTGTTGAAGAAATCGGACTCAAAATCCAAACTAGATATATTCCTTCTACAAATGATAAAGAATCCACTGCTGCTGCTCGTGCCAGATACTTATTTCAATTACCATCGATTCCTCGATGGGATTTGGACACAAAATTAGCCGAAAAATTCATGTCATTAGGTCTTGTCAAGAGTGCTATTGAAATTTATGAAAGATTGGGTCTTGAAGTTGATGTTGCCCTATGTCATGCCTCGATTGGTGAAGAATCAAAAGCCTTGGAAATCATCAAGAAGAGAATTGAAACTCATCCAAAGGATGCCAGAGCTGTTTCAATATTGGGTGACTTGACCGGTGAACCTGAATATTGGGTAAAAGCTTGGGAAATGGGTAAATATGTAAAAGCCAAAGTTTCACTATGTAAATATTACTATTACCCACCTCAAGGTGTTGAAAAAAATGTCATCGCAGCTATCAAACATATGAATGATGCACTAAGTATCAATCCAATCAATTTCTCCAATTGGTTCTTCTATGGTTGTCTAGGTCTAGAAGCCGATCAATATGAACTGGCAGCAGAAGCATTCACTCGTTGTGTGTCTTTAGACGATTCGAATTCTTTGGCATGGTCAAATTTGGCAAGTGCTCATCTAAGTTTAGACAAAACTAAAGAAGCGTTCCATGCTTTGAAAAAAGCCGTTGCAACGGATGATAACAAGAAAAGTTGGAGAATATGGGATAATTATTTGATCGTTGCTGCTAAACTTAGAGAATGGGATGAAGTTCTTTTGGCTTGTAAAAGATTAGTTGAAAACAGAAGAGATAATTCTGGTGAAGGTTCGATTGATATTCCAGTTGTGGAAAAACTTGTTGAAATCTTGGTCTCTGAGACTTATCCAGAACAAGAGGATCAATTGACTTTTTTCCAAAAATCTTGTATCGAATTCACAACGGTTACATTACCAAGCGTTATTACATCTTCTTCAAGATTATGGAGAATCATTGCAAGAGTTGAATTATGGAGAAGAAAACCTTGGGCTAGTTTGGATTGTCATGAAAAGGCTTATAGAGCTTTAAGTCATAATTCTGATTTGGAAACCGATGAAGCCGTTTGGAATGATACTGTTGAATCTTGTTCTGACTTGGTTGCATCTTATGAATCTTTAGGTGATTTACCTGGTAAACATGGAGCTGGAGATTTAGTCTGTAAAGATTGGAAATACAAAGCTCAGCAAACTATCAAGTCTTTGATGAGTAAAGGAAGACAAAGTTGGGAAGATACTGAAGGGTGGGAACAATTACAAGAATTGAGAAAAAGTTTATAGATGCTTTTAAATTAGATAGACTACCAATACACTTTATATTTAGAAACTGTTCGTTTCTCGCTTCAACTTTGTACAATATAATACTGATTAATACACCTGAAAAATGGTATGAAAGCTGATCACCTTCCTTTAGCAGATCATATACCATTCAGTAAGAGTATTGAGAGTTTTTTTCAGCGAAAAACTCATGTTCTCTATTGGTTGAGTTCTCCCGTTCTAATAGACCCACTTCTTCAAATGAACTAGCCGAATCAAGTTCAGATGTTATATTACCACTTGGGATCTTGAAAATTGCTGCGTCGCTAAAAAATGATTTAACAAACCTGACAAACAAAATGCATGTGGAGCGAGTCACTTCGGACGTTTCATATCTCATCCCCCAAATAAACATATAAATAAATAAAGAGTATGCAGTTTTCTGTCTGAAGCATTCCTTCAACAATAGACCAAACACCAAAATATCCATCCGATTTGCACACACAATGACTGGAATCTCAGCATAACCAACTAATGGTGTCAATGCTTTACCCAAATCTGTTTCTGGGATCATCTGTACCACGATGAAGCTTGTAAAGTTCAAGGTTGAATAGAGGTATAAAGGTATGATTTTCACAAGTGAGCCTTGAGTGAAGAGCCATAGTAAAGAAAACCCCAATAGCTGGGCATTTTCATCCTTAATGAATTCAGACAACGTCAATTTAACAGGTATCTCGACAACTTGTGTTTCAATCCTCCCATTTTCCATCTTGAGCAAAACCTCTTTCGAGCCCAAAATATGAGATCTGTGTAAGACTATAACATATGTGACTATGGACCCAATCACAGCAGATTTGTAGGATATTGTCCAAAGAATTGGATCATTTGTTATATAAAACACCACGCAAAACCACGTTGCAAACATTGTGATAAAATGTGAAGTAGCCCATATGTTTTGTAGCTCAAAAGCCTTTCCCACACTTAAATAACCTGAAGTTATCTCTTTAAGTCTGTTATACTTTGGTAGGCCCGGTAGATTTGGTAAAGTGATCGAAAATGATATATCATCAAGACTGAAACTCGGCAATCGGAGTGAACTGAACAAAGCGTTGATTCTTGACAGCATTATGGAGGATTCTCGTATATTAGCTAGCTATCACAACAACAATCTGATTGTAATTTCAGCCAATGTACTTATGGTGTGATGCTATAAGTTGAACGGCTTTTCAAAGTAGTTAAAATCCAGTTTTTTGCTTTTGTGTCAATTTTTATGTTTAAGAGAAAAAATGTCCGCTTAGGTCCGGAAATCTCCAGTAAACCACTTATAGCTGATATCATGAATTGAGTTGATTGTACCCCATTTCACCTCGATCATTGTGGAATTTCACACTGTGTGTAAATCACAACGGAAACAATGCTCAATACCAGACTGATCAATATACAATACCCGTCATCACTAAATCTGGACTTGATAAACGAACTCAACCCACCAATGAGCCAGTTCCCAACAATCCCTACCAGAATCTCCATTCCAAAGAACTGTGCTTCTTCGCCCTTTGGTAGTAAGTCGCTATAAATGGCTCTGTTCAACGATCTAAATGCGCTAGAGCATGTGATGTATAAGCACTCCACGACCCAAAACTGCCAGTGATGAGTCAATCCAAAAATTATCACCATTCCATAGATACATATAGTCACCAAATTCAATGCATAGATCCATTTGACATTCTTCTTCCCAGCTTTCATCCAAATCCAAGCACCACAAGCAGCACAGCAGAAACTCCAAATCATGAAGCCCGCGTAAAACACATCCTTATCTATAAATTTCTTGTACTTCATATTTACAATCATCATAAAATTAACCATCCCGATATTCCAAGTTCCCCATGCTAAACACATTTTAAAGATTTTTTTACGAAACTTCATCTTGTGCACCTCAGTTGTTGTACCTAATGAACTGATGTTAAAATTCATAATTAGCGAAGTGAATCCAACCAGCATGACACAAAATTCTAAGCGAATACCAGCACAAGCCATCAAAAACCCCAATACCAGCGCTGTTATGGCCCCTATATCAGAATAAACCATCCCTTCTGCACTGGCAACTTGTGAAGATATACCCTTTTTAATCAGGGAAGGGATGATGGAACTGATGCAGGATTCGTAAAGAGCAGTAACACCCAATAGCACAACGTAAGAAAGTTCTCCCAATGATGCTCCCCAGGAATGTGCATTTTGTGGGAGTAGGATTGGAAGACAAAAGGACAATGAACAAATAGACATGATGAATATAATAAAACGTAGAAGTGTTCCAGGATTTACATAGGCCAATATAGGCATTGTCAATATGGATAAAAACGATCCTAACGATCTTAGTTGTAAGACTGTTGCCTCTGGTGAGTTTGTAACCTTGGAGAGTTGGGTTTGTAATAATGCTGGGATGTATGCTCTTTGTAATGTTGACAATGGGGATGTCGTTAGATTTATGAGAAGATACGTTTTGAAAGTCCTTTTGGAATCATCATGGTTCAACAGTTCTTCCTCTTCAGGGTCGGATGCTATCAAAGGCTCTTGGTTTCTGGGTATATTTGGCATTTTGGCGTACTACTCAAGTTTCAATATATATAAACTGTCTTTTGAAGCTATCATTAATTTTTATAACCAATTTTTTTATCCAATATGAGCAAATAAATATACTGGGTGTAGAGACGGCTGATTAAAACGATTGGCCAATGTGAGCGCCAACAATCTCAGAATGAAACATACTTTGTATACTTTGTTGATTAGAAAATAGTATTTGAATGGCCAGAGGACTCAGTATACATGTCCCTTGCCTTTCATGTAGGTCTATTGTTCCGAATGTGTCAACTTGATCCATTGCAGGAAATGCTTTCCAGGGTGCAGAAAGCGTGTTATCAGCTCTTGAAAGAGAACGAAAAAGTGTTCAGTATACCCACGAGATCCAGTCGTAATCCATTGGGCTCATCATCACAATATATCCACCTTATAGACTTGATTCATCTGTTTGAGACAGCCGCAAAGAAGCAACTTTTCTCCATCGCACTACAAAGTTTTAAACCTTTTCGAGAAATTTTAAAAGCGCCCCCCATAAAGCAGTTTCGAAACTATAAATCGGATTCTTCCAAGAGCCACAAACATCGCAAACAATATGACAAACGAGCGTTCACCAATCGTGACTAGTTCGTATCCCAAGCCAAAGCCATCGTTTGTGAAAAACTTCAAGTTCATTGCCATCATTGGTATCGTGTTATTAGTCACCAGACAGCTTTTCTTCATGTCAGAACCATCGGCTAAGGAGCTTAATTTCAAGCTTTATAGCCACAATATCAGATACGATAATAAGAATAACAACGGTGGTAACGAGAAACCATGGAGTGTTAGAAAGAATGAGATTCATAAATCGATCAAGTTCAACTCGTTCAACGTGAAGACTGTTGTTACATTACAAGAAGTGTTGAAGAACCAGTTGGATGACTTGCTTCAATTGCTAAATGAAGGACAAGATCTAGGCTGGACTTATTTCGGTGTTGGTAGAAGTGATGGTAAACAAGCTGGTGAATACTCGCCAATCATTTACAACAGTAACGACTTCAAATTGATTGACTCTGCAACTTTCTGGTTGAGTGAGACCCCAGATGTTCCTTCAAAAGGTTGGGACGCAGACCAAGAACGTATTGTGTCTTGGGCAAATTTGAAACCACAATGGGGCAAACCAATCAATGTTTTCAACACTCATTTGGATCATATTGGAGTGAAAGCTCGTGAAGAGTCTGTCAAATTGATTGCTAACAAGACAAGAAGTTATAACTCTGATATGAGTTTCATCACTGGTGATTTCAATTCTGAACCTCATGAAGAAGCGTATCAAACTTTAAAAAAAGTCTTCAAAGATTCAAGACTTTATAACGATGTGAAATACGGGTTTGATAATACATTTACCGGGTTCGACAAGAAATCAAGACATAAAGTTATTGACTATGTGTTTTTCGATCCAAGATTAGAAAGTGTGCAAGGGTTTGCCGTTTTGGATAACCATTTCGATGGCATCTATTCAAGTGATCATAGACCGCTTGTTGTGGAAATCACCGTTTGAATGCTGTGTGGCTTTTTCAAACATTTACGAGGTGCTGTTCATTGGCTGTTATAAAGTATGTGCCATAAATGAAAATTTCTCTTTCGAGTTGGTCTAACTGGATATCACCGATATATCAGAAACAGAAGGAGAAATCGTATATTTCTATAACTTATTGATATTTCATGGAAAAAAGTAGCCTACCGAGGCATCTTGGCGCTAATTTTATCATTACAACATTAGCGGGTAGCATATTACTGTATAACTATAGAGAAACGGAGACTCGGATTCGCTTTTCCAAGAAACTGATGATTTTATCATGCCCCAGATCTCATGACCGTTAACTTCGAGACCGAGTACACCCAAATGCAAACCCACCGAAAAGTGCTTGATGAAAACACCAAGAAACCCATTTAAAGCTTTTATATAAACAAACATAAAGATACTTGATAAACTCGTTTTAATCCATGCTTCTTTTGTTTCCCCTTGTAGATCTCGAAGACCTAGTATCTTATACACTCTTTTACCAATATGTTGTTCTCCAAGACACTATTCACTGCTGCGTTCGCCTCACTATCTCTTGCCAAAGCCAGTCCTTTTGCAAGCCCAGATCCATTAGCTTGGGCTGCTGCCAACCCATATGCTGAAGCTGCTGCTGCTGCCTATGCTGATGCTTTGGCTGAAGCTTTTGCCATTTCTCATCCAGATCCAGAAGCCTATGCTCTAGCTGCTTCTGCTGATGATTGTGCATCCCTTACTTGTCACGCTGCTTGTGGTTATTTAATCTTGGATGGTGCTGCTTGTTCCACAAACTCATCTGACTCTTACTCCGGTCCTTACAACACTACATGTTTATGTGCCAGTGATGGCCATTTCTTGGAAAGATACCCAAGTTGTATGGAATGTGGTTGGACTTTATGGAAGTACTACGGTCCATATGTTACTGAAGCTTTGGAGGCTTGTAGCACCTTGAGTACTGAACCAACTGGTACTTTAAGATGTTCAACCACTTTGTCTCAATCATATACCAAAGATGCTAATGCAGGTTGTGAATATGGTGGTACTTGTGTTACTTCCTCCGCTGGTGCTAACAATGCTACTGTTACCGGCTCTTCAAACAGCACTAATGGTTCCTCTGGTTCTTCTGGTTCAAGCAGTGGTTCTTCTTCGGCTAGATCCACTGGCTCTGGCTCTGGCTCCTCGAGTGCTTCTGGTTCTTCAGGTTCTTCCGAAGCCAGTGGCTCAAGTTCTGAGGCCTCTTCCACTGCTTCAGCTACTAACGGAGCTCATATGTTGGTTGCCGGTACCTCCATCTTTGGTGGTCTTTTGGTTGCTTTATTGATTTAAGATACCACAACGTTCATTGCCTTACTTTTTGTATAATTAATAGCTAGATTTGAAATAAACACTTGTTAATATCTGTTTCGATTTGTGTAGAAGTTGAAAGAAAGTGTCAAATTCTTAGTTCGCGCTTTAGTATTTTTGTTTACGCGTGAGGAAAACATCAACAACTTTTTCTATTGTTCAAACACCTTTCGGACCCTTTCCCAAGAACGAGCCACTGATTAGAATTGGTGATAGGAATGGCTGCTGACAGATCGGACGCGTCCATAGTGCTGGACTTGGCCTGGAGACAGATCGACAAAACAGGAGCAGGATACGTGAGTTGAAGATAGATGATGCGCATCTGAAACCAGAGGACTAACAATAATGCTGAAAGATTCATGGGAGGGACTTTATACTGCTTTTCGACGCCATCGACTCGTTGTTGAACTCCAAGATACTCAATTCCACAGGGCGCTCTATCGTAAAGGATTTCTCAAGAACCGAATCTCATTACAAGATCCAAAAACAGGAGTTCAAGTCGTTATTTAGCACATTATTAGGAACATCTTTCAATAAGGCGCTTGAGTCAATCAAATATGATAGGACCATGTTGCAATTGGAAAAAGATGATGATTCGGTGCTACCAGATGTTCCTGTTCATACTTCAACCCCGGTGAAAGGTGAAGATGATGATTATGGCAGATTCCAACCGAATTTTAAAAGTGAATATTCAAAAATTAGAAAAATGCATGACAATAGTGAGGATGAGATACGGTATAGAGACGAGTTGATCGAACAGTTGGAGAAAAGAGACTTGAGCTCTAGAGATAGGGATTCTCAAGTGAAAATGTTGAACAAGAGACTGCTGAATTTGGAAGCCGAAGTGACGTATAGAGATAAGATTATTGTGGAGGTGCAGGATGAGGTTAAGATCAAAGAGGACAAGATAAGGAGACTACAGGATAGGATAGCATTGATGGAGGAGGAGATCCAAGATTATAGATCATTAAATAAAAACTCGAATGCACAAGTCATTTCCAAACCATCGGATTTTTTCAACAATGCGTTGGCACAGAGGGTTAAGGAACAACAAAAAGCCATCGAATCTTTGAAAAACTCACTTTCACAACACGCTAATTCCCTGTCGAGCTCATCAATCATTGCACAACCTCAATTAGGAAAACTTCCTTTGTCCAAACCCTCATCAAACCCTTCAGATCTACCATGGCAAAGAATACTGTTTTCGCTAATCATCATAATCGTGCTTTATACAATATTTATCCCCTCATCCACCGTGTCTACAGAGCCATGGTATGCTAACACATTTTTGGAACCATTACTATACAACCTTTTCGAAGAGCAAGAGATTGATTATGATTATTATGATTTAGGTGATGTTACATTTGATAACATACAGCAAAAAATATAGTACATGTGATTATATATTAAAATGAACAATTAGTTAAATTAACCAAAGAAAAACAAAAGAGAGTATTATTAACGTATTGTGGTAAAGAAGTAGAGCGAAACGTTGGACGGAAGGATGGCACATTTTATTTGTTGATGAATTGACACAATAGACCAAACAAAGCTTTGGCGATTTTGATACCAACCCCATTATTATTATTATTATTATTATTATTTTGTTGACCTTGGTTATTGTTATACTGTTGCTGTTGTTGTTGATATTCGCCTTGGTTATAGTTATTATTATTATATTGTTGTTGTTGATATTGTGGTTGTTGTTGTGGATGATAAGCGGTTTGTGGTTTACCAGGCTGTGGGGATTGTTGATTAGCACCTGAACTAACTTGTTGTGCGGTGATTGGTTGTAAATTGGCCCAAGCTTGAGGAATACGAGCGCCTTGTAATTCAATGACCAAAACACCGGTGTTTTTCTTATCGATGTATGATCTGAATCCAACTTCATCACATAATTCCTCCACTGCGGGTTTCAACTTGGCCACTCCACCTTTAGAATGTAACCCTTTCCCAACAATGACTTCTAATTTACTTTCATTTCTCTGTACACCTGCAATGATTCTTCGCTTCAAGATCCATTGAGCTTCTTTAACGTAAAGACCATGTAAATCGATCTCATCACCATCACTATCGGCATTATTAGCGACAAAGACGTATTCAGCAGCTCTGAAGTTATAATCATCTGCAATGTCAACTTGTTTCTTTGCAGCTTCAGATAGTTCATGAGCCTTTTGTCCATCTCCATGCTTATAAGCGGCTTGTGATTGCGAAGTTAATTGTTGTTTTTTCTTATAAGCTTGATCAGCTAAATCACGAAGTCTTTTATATTCAGAATCTGAGACATGGTTATAATCACGTTCTTGACCTCCTTGAATAAGCGAAAGTTAGCCCTATGGACCCTTTTTGAAAAATTAAAACTTGAGTGATACTAACCAGTCAATAGATGTCCTCTATCCTGTACAGCTGCTCCAGCGCTCATTGTAAGAAGTAATCAATGTGATAGTGGTGGGAATAACTCGTTAAAAGTTGTTCACCTCGACAAAATCAAGCATAATTTAGTACCTGAAATTTGGCTCAAAACGTAAACATCGAGATTTTGATAACGGCTGGCTCTATTTGAGCCCTGAGCCCAAAAAGCTCCCTCACGTGATGCTGGACAGGAAAGATGCTCAAGCCCTGGTATCTCTTTCTGTGACTTCCTGAATGTTCGGATGTATAAACCCTAACTGGCTTCAGAATGTCCGGATGTACATAATTTTTCACCAGTTTGTATTGTATTTTAAAAAACCTTTAAAACTACAAGTTTAACTTCACGTTTACTACGCTTTTACTTTTTGAAGTTCATCGTCATAGTATCATCCAAAATGGCTAAATCAACTCCAAAACAGTAAGTTCCCAACCATTAGAACATGAAACAACCCATCAGGAATTGCATTACCACTTCAGGAGAATAAGAGGATTGTTGACTATAATTGATTTTATTTGAATTAATCTTTAGTTGACTTTCATTTTCTACTAATCATCATATAACCTTGATAAAACAACTCTGTTTTACTCTTGGACTTCATTATATGTTCATCCCAATCAAATTACCTTTGTGTACATTTATTGGGTGTGTTTTTCAACTATTCCATTTTTGGAGTAGTTGTAGAGGCATGGGTTATCATAGGATTTCCAACCAATCTTGAATTACCAATCATGGATGTGAAATCTCTATATAATCTCTGACCTTTCAACAATTATGGGTTTCATCTATAGTAATATAGTTGACCTACCTGCGTCGAATGAGTGGTATCATTTCGATGGATAGTTTTCCTCTTTATCATCAAAAGCTTTTGGATCTGAAAGAGACAATGTGCTTGTGTTGATGAGAGTTTTTTCCTCTAAGCGAAAAACAGCACGACTAACAGACTTTTTCCAGAGTGATCACCGCTGAACAAGTTTTAGTTCCAGAATCTCAATTAAAGAGAAACACTGCTGCTGCTAAATTGTCTGAAAAGGCTGCTGCTGAAAAAATTGCTCGTAAACAAGTATGTTAAATTAATTAATTATCCAAGTTTACTCGATACAGTTCATGGTTGCAAAGACAAACAAAATTCATTGTGATGAAGACCAACCATTTTATTCGACTAGCTACGGCGATGTTGTCTGTTTAGTTAACCATCTTTCGGGACTGAAACGGATTTTCCAACCTGTCTTTTGTCAATCATGAATATTTGAGTAAATTGTGGATGAAAAAAAACCTCTTTTAATTTCATTTTACTAACATAAATTTCAAAGGCTAACAAAGAAAAACGTGAAGCTTTGTTGAAGAGAACTGCTGCTTACCACAAAGAATATGTTGATGCCGAACGTGCCGTCATCAATGCTAAACGTGAAGCTAAAGCTGCTGGTTCATACTATGTTGATGCTCAACCAAAATTAGTTTTCGTTGTCAGAATCAAGGGTATTAACAAAATCCCACCTAAACCAAGAAAAGTTTTACAATTGTTGAGATTGTTACAAATCAACGCTGGTGTTTTCGTCAAATTGACCAAAGCTACTGCTGAATTATTACGTTTAGTTGAACCATACGTTGCTTACGGTTACCCATCATTATCAACCACTAGACAATTAATCTACAAACGTGGTTACGGTAAGATTAACAAACAAAGAATCGCCTTATCTGACAATGTTATCATTGAACAATCATTAGGTAAATACGGTATTGCTTCAATTGAAGATTTGATCCACGAAATTTACACTGTTGGTCCAAACTTTAAGCAAGCCAACAACTTTTTATGGCCATTCAAATTATCCAATCCATCTGGTGGTTGGGGTGTTCCAAGAAAATTCATTCACTTCATTGAAGGTGGTTCTACTGGTAACAGAGAAGAATTCATCAATGCTTTGATCAAGAAACAATTATAAGTTTATTGAATATGGTGTTTGTATATTTTCTTGTAATATTTTAATGTTTTAACTAGTACTTTTACACTTTCCTTATCGGGAGTGATTTCTTAGTATTTAAAGGTGTTTAGATATAAAGGATCTAAGTATTGGTTTTTTATAATGATTTGTATATTAAAAGGTTATTATTGGGTTTGAACAGAATTGTAACACTTCGACCAATCTCTCTTATCAGTTTTAGTATGCCGGTTTGTGGGACAAATCCGCAGATTGTAAATTTTTCGCGACAACAAACTACATTTTTCCGAGATTTTGAAGGTATAAAACATTGTGTCAAATTGTTCTCGGTGGTGAAGGTTTCATGATGAGAATGGATGTATGCGGTTGTTGTTTGTTTATGGATATTTAAGGCTTCTGTTGTGATTGTAGATCTTATACCAAATTTCGTGGAATGCAAAATTACAATACGTACCAAGTGTTAATTCTTTTGGCGAACGTTCAATTCAATTTGACAAGTTTGGGTTAGAGAGCCGTTGAAAGAAACAAATCTATACTTTATGCAAGTTATGGATCAGTTGCATAAGATACTGAACTGTTTGCAGTTGGTCTGATGATTTGTGATTTTTTTTCTGGTTGGCTAAATGCATTTTCCTGCCTTTGATATAAAAATTTGGAAATTACAGAGCACGAGGGCTACTTTAAGGCTTGAAAATTTCCACAGAAGAGAGATTGAGAATGTGATAATAAAGTCCCGGTGTTGGTCGGTGTGGTGTATATCCACATGGTATCGTTTAAGAAGCTATGAGAATGATGAGATGATCAATGTTGTGGATGAGGGCTGCAATGGAGAATCAAAGACAAGAGAACAATCAGATATAAGGTTTCTATCAGTAGATATTTGCGCTACAACTGTCTTGCGAGTTCTAATCAACAGGTCTAGTAAGTCGTGATTTATTACGTAGTTGGCGAAGGCTTCTGGAGATCGTCGTGTTGAATAGACTGGGCAGGAGAAGTGAACTATATCTTGTATACCAAGCATCTAGTTAATGAACGTTGTTGCAACTGTCGAATAGATTAAGCCGAATGGATATGTACAGACTCCTGAGTGTTTCCATGTGGTTTACAATAATACGAGCTACCACGATACGAGTGTCTAGAGCGAATAAAGAACCATCGGGGATCCATGAGGAGCGAGAATAGTCAGCAATTCTTGACTCTATTCTGGTTGCAATTTGCGTTGTCAACCGTCAACGTGTGCGCTGTGGGCAGGGTCTATTGTCTTGTGTCTCGTGCACGTGCTGGGATTCCTCTTGAACGTGGGTTAAAGGTCTTGTGAGCTTTGAAACTGGCAAAGAGCCCAGCGGAAACAGCCCAGCAGCTGGCTTGGTAAGACACAACGGCCACCAAGCTATAACCACTACTGCTGAACACAGTCCATAGTGTTCCATAAGTCATCCAATCCACTAAGACCTTCTCATTCTCATGATTCTCTATAAAATTATCTTCATTATGAGCAAAACGTTTGGTTTCGCACTTTTTTTTATTTTCATTAATTCGTGGCACGTGTAGCTAATTTACCAAACGCCAAACGGTAAAAGGCTTAAAGACATTAATAGTTTGATATTTCAAATGCAGCCATATTAATTTCTCGTTATTATTATGATTCACGTTCCATCTATAAAACATTCAAGGGATCCACCGTAATTTTCCACATCCCATTCTTCTCTGTGTAATCAATCGTCTTGCATCCAAATACTATAATGTCTTCTACCATCGATGAAAAGAAAAACCCAGCGGAAACTAACATCAAGACCGCTGGTGGTAACTCTGCCTTCCATAACTATTTGAATGATTTCAGTCATATTGACGATCCTCTTGAAAGAAGAAGATTGGCTTTGGAAAAAATCGATCAAGCTTCTTTCGGTTGGTATCATGTTCGTGCCATCACAGTGGCTGGTGTTGGGTTCTTGACCGATGCTTATGATATCTTTGCCATCAATTTGGGGCTATCCATGATTGCATACGTTTATTGGGGTGGGTCCATTCCATCTTCCACTTCCACTTTGATCAAAGTCTCCACCTCTGTTGGTACTGTTATTGGTCAATTAGGATTTGGATTCTTAGCTGATTACGTTGGTCGTAAAAAAATTTATGGGTTAGAATTAATCATAATGATTGCTGCTACTGTTGCTCAATGTGTTGTTGGTGAATCTGCAGCCATTTCATTCCCAGCCATCTTGACATTTTTCAGAATTATTCAAGGTATTGGTATTGGTGGTGATTACCCAATGTCTTCTGTTATCTCTTCAGAGTTCGCCACTACTAGATGGAGAGGTGCCATTATGGGGTCTGTTTTCGCTAACCAAGGTTGGGGTCAATTGGCTGCTGGTATCGTTGCCATTGTTTGCGTTGCAGCTTATAAAGATGATTTAATCGTTGCCAATACTGCTTCAGAATGTACTGGTGATTGTATTAAAGCATGTGATCAAATGTGGAGAATCTTGGTTGGATTTGGTTGTGTTCCAGGTGTTATTGCCCTATATTATAGATTAACCATTCCAGAATCTCCAAGATATACCTTGGATGTTGAATATGATTTAGAGAAAGCCGTTGCTGATTCTGGTAAATTTGCCTCAGGTGCCCATGGTGATGCTGATAATGAAGCTATCCAACAATTAAGAGTCACTGAACGTGTTCGTGCTGAAATTGTTCAACCACCAAAAGCTTCTTTCAAAGATTTCTGCTCTCATTTTGGTCAATGGAAACATATGAAGATTTTAATTGGTACTGCTGGTTCATGGTTCATGTTGGATGTTGCTTATTATGGGTTGGGTTTAAACTCTGCCACCATCTTACAAACTATTGGGTTTGCCTCATCGAAAAATGTTTACCATTCCTTATATAACTCTGCTGCTGGTAATTTGATTTTGATTTGTGCTGGTTCCATTCCAGGTTATTGGTTTTCTGTTGCCACTATTGATTTCGTTGGTCGTAAACCAATCCAATTGATGGGATTCTTATTATTAACAATCATCTTGTGTATTATTGGATTTGGTTATGACAAGATTGGTGAACATGGTTTATTAGGTTTATACATCATTGCCCAATTTTTCCAAAATTTCGGTCCAAATACAACCACTTTTATCGTTCCTGGTGAATGTTATCCAACAAGATACAGATCTACTGCACATGGTATCTCTGCTGCTTGTGGTAAAGTTGGTGCCATCATTGCTCAAACCGCCTTGGGTACTTTGATTGATCATAACTGTGCCAAAGATGGTAAGGCAAAGAACTGTTGGTTACCACATGTTATGGAAATTTTTGCATTGTTCATGTTGGTTGGGTTCTTCTTATCATTGTTGATTCCAGAAACTAAGAGAAAAACATTAGAAGAATTATCTGAAGAATTACATGGTGAAGTTGATCCATCAAAACTCAACAGACAAGAATATGAAACCTCATCAGATGATCACATTGTCTAATCAGATATTTTCTTAGGTTGATCCTACACCAGAAAAGATACTACATCAAAAAATTAACATTTCATAATATATAACTTATCACAAGTTACACTCAAAACAAAACTAATAACTCGTTCATATATACATGGGTTTTATATAGTACAGTCGTTCAATTTCTTTTAATTTCAATGCTTTTATAATGATAGATTTTAAATCTTGTAGGCCCTTGCAACATATTTTCTACTAACGTTTTGGAATATCGACATTTCGAAACTTTATATATACTTCATTAAGGTATATGAGTTATTTCAAACCATTTTTCCCCAGTCATAGGAGAGAAGTGAAAGCTTTACACGGTATAAAGCTAGTCATGTTTTTGCTTGTTTTAATAGACGAATCTCTACACTCTTATTTCCTCAGTACAACGAACTGAGAAACAATTCTTGTCAGAAAGTCTCGATAACGATGTCATATTCTGATAAGAGTGCCGTGGGGTTTCCAGAAGTTTTCCAAAGCTTTTTACATGCTCTGCAGCCACTTTAGCCATTGATTACTACAAAGGGGAACTATATATGATACTTTTGACTAATATGACCCTAAACCGTAATTTAGTCAACTTGGCTATGAAAGAGTTTATTAATAATAGAAGATAATCGTATTGACTTCTCCAACACAAACTCACCAATGACAAGTTTTGGGTTCAGTATATTTATGAAGCATCATTGGTCAATCATCTATTGCGAAATCTCTGACAGCTGTGGTTAAGGTCGACTTGGAGACTTGGAGTTAGGATATATATCGAAATAATTACCACATTGGGATAAAGTAAACCTTCACATCAAATTTTGTTCGTAAATCACAAGCGAATTATGACACTTCTCCTCAGCTCTTATCGGCGCGCATTTCCTCCATCTAGAGATGATGAGGGTACAATATATTTGTTCGAGACTCTCTATTGATTTTTTATTGAATTCTATTTATTTGAACTAAAAGCTGCTCTTCGCACGCTGCGAAGGTTGCTGATTAGGAGAGACTGCATGGAGACTTGGAATAACAAACATAACAATATAACCATGAAAATATTTTTACAGAGAGACACATGCCAATCCACAAAAAAAATCATCAGTAGATCACGTTGAAAAGTTTTTTCAAAAAGTTTTTTCAAAGTATTATAGACTACGTGTAATAAAAGAGTCACTCTGGCCAGAGCTAGAGTCATTCTATCAATCTGCACCTCGTGTTATTACAAACCGAACAGCTGATGATTATATAAGAGAGTCATTTGTACAGTCTATTGAACACTGTGAACACTGAGCCAATAGGAGACAAGATCTCTGTTTGTATAGTATTGGAGAATAAGATATAGATTTAAATCGTAATCTAGCAGCTAAGCAAATAATATCTAAATGAGTTGACTTTTCTTTTCCAATTAGTTTCAGGTAGTTAGATGCTTGTTGTCGCTAAGCAATAGTTTAGGTAATTGACAATTAAAGATGTTTTTAGATCAGCATCGCAAACAAAAAGTTTCACATAAGCTGATGTTTGACTTATTGTTCACTTTTCTTTAACGACTTACCATTGGTTGTAAGTGATAGACATTTTAATTTGTGGAGGATTCAACCATATGATATTTCAACATTGACCAAGTTGTTCGTTTTAGACCCGTAAAAAGAAATATTATGCATCTCTTTAGCACAATTTTGAAAGACAATTCTTTTACGATTTATAGTTAGCCTATTCCATTTTTAGATTACATCAGCTCTTAGCTTCTCTTGTAAGGCAGAGCTTTGTGTGAGTTTAGCTACGAAAGGAGCGGGAATGTTGTTGGCAATTATTGGTCTTGATGTGAAGCTATCGACATGAACTTGATCATACTTTTTGCCAAATTCCAACCATTATACCTTTTCTCCTTGTAAACCCTTGAGAAAGTGTCAAAAAGTGCATCTATGTTTTGATCAACCTTATATCTTTATATTTTCTCAGCTCCTAGTCTCAGGAACATAAACTGGGACTTTTGTTTGTCGCTTGGGGTCGAGTCCCTGTTGTGCAGTCTAGGCTAGTCTTCTCCCACATCCGGACACGAGGCCCCCATTATCTTATCAGGGAGAAATATTGATAGTGAGATTGATGATGATAAGACTTGCAGTAGGTTTTCCTCAAGGGCCCCGTTTAGTATATGACTGATCAAATATAAAGATATACAAAGAGTATTCAATCAAGCAGCACTATTCATAATTCCAAAGCTGTCTAGTCTCAACTGAAGCCCCCAAAGATCTTTGAGATATATTTGTTTTGATCACTTGAAATGAAGATTGACAGGCTCGGAGTCGTTACTAGTTACGATGACCATGATCTAGGGGCATGATTTCTTGATTTGGTTAAAAAAATCTACATTTTGGCAGCACACCGAGCGGCTTTCCGATTTGGAATTCTGATCTAGAGATATTGTGGTGAAAAGACAAGTACAAAATAGATAAGAAGAAGAACAACAACAACGAGAAAAACCATGGACAAGGCCCTAGAACTTGGAAGAGTCTGTGCACTGCTGGGCTTTAGTACCATGACGTTTTAGCTACAGATTGTTTGAAAACTAGTGAAGAGTTCGATTTCGATTTCAAATCCATTCAAGTTTCGGTATAAATAGTGTATGGTATCTCATCTTATCGAATAGCCGACCGTTGATTTGATTTGAGTCGAATTTGATATTGATTAGAATCCCCAAAAAACCAACACAATCATCTTCTGTATATATGTTTCATCGGTCATTCGAATCATATAATCTATCCATTTAATCAACAATCAAATCAACATGCCAATTTATAAATCATCAGTGGTGGACATAGAAAATGAAAAAAGACCATCCGAATTCAATGCTTCTTCTTCATCTGGATCTGTTTCTGACAACATTGGACAAGGCTCAACAACTGATATTCCTCAAAGTCATACTGTTCATAGAACGTTGAATGCAAGAACAATCAATCTTATCGCTATGGGTGGATCCATTGGTACTGCTTTATTTATAACGATTTCTTCAGCGTTGATCTATGGTGGTCCGTTAAGTTTGTTTTTAACTTTTTCGTTATGGTCTTTTGTGGTGTTTTGTGTCATTGCATCTATTGGTGAAGTTGTTTGTTATTTACCAATCACTGCACCATTTATTCAAATGGCGGGTCGTTGTGTGGATGAATCATTTGAAGTTATTGTTGGATTAAATTATTGGTTGATGACTAGTATCACTATCCCATTTGAAATCACTGCTGTTAATAGTATGATTCATTTTTGGAGAGATGATTATTCACCAGCAATCACATTTGCTTTACAAATCTTTGTATATACTTTATTAAATTTATTTGCTGTTAAATATTTTGGTGAATGTGAATTTTATTTATCATTATTAAAAGTTATACTAGCTTTTGGTTTGATTTTTTTCACATTCATTACAATGGTTGGTGGGAATCCTCAACATGATGCCTATGGTTTCCGTTATTGGAACAATCCAGGTCCAATGGTTGAATACATCACAACTGGTTCAATGGGTAGATTTCATGGGTTTATGGGTTCTTTAATCAAAGCTTGTTTCACCATTGTTGGTCCGGAATATTTATCAATGGTTGCCGGTGAAGCTGGTCAAGAAACTCGTAAAGTTATGGCTAAGGCTTTCAAAACTGTTTTTTACAGATTATTTATTTTTTATATTGTTGGTTCGTTATGTGTTGGTGTTCTTGTTGCTTCAAATGATTCAACTTTACTTCAAATGGCCGGCTCAAGCACTTCAAATGCAGCATTCTCACCATATGTCATTGCTATGGATAATTTGAGAATCAAAGTTTTACCACATATTGTCAATGCCATCTGCATCACTTCTGCCTTCTCAGCTGGTAATTCATATGTCTATTGTTCATCAAGAGCTTTATTATCATTGGCATCAAATGGATTAGCACCAAAATTTTTAAGATACTGCACCAAAAACGGTGTGCCAATTTTCTGTGTTGGTGTTTCATTTTGCTTTTCTTTATTATCTTTATTACAGCTAAGTTCATCAGGTAGTAATGTTTTGAATTGGTTGGTGAATATCATTACAGGTGCCCAAATCACCAATTATGGGTTCATGTGTATCACTTTCTTATTTTTTTACAGAGCTTGTAAAGCTCAAGGTATTGATAGATCTCAATTCAGATATAGATCTTGGTTTCAACCTTATACCGCTATATTTGCTTTGATTTTGATTACATGTATGGTTGCATGTATTGGCTATACAGCTTTCATGCCAGGTAAATGGAACATTGAAACTTTCTTGACGAGTTATTTGATGATATTGTTGGACATTGTTGTCTTTTTGGCCTACAAGTTGATTAAAAGAACCAAACTTGTCAAGCCTGAAGAGGCTGATTTATTCTCTGATCTTGATGCAATTGAACAACATGAACTAAACTACTTGGAAGAAAGAGAAAGAGAAGGTAAATTAAGAGATCCAACGCTTTGGGAAAAAATTGAAGGCTGGATTTTTTAAACATCTTCTTTTGCTCCACTGTGTGGCTCATATTTTTAAAGAAATACATTGATTTTCGTTATCATATAACGCTCTGTACAATTCCTTTAAATGTAGACAGTAGTATATACTATATAGTATTCCTACATCCGAACACCAAGTGTGTCCCCGTGTCCATTCCCAGCGAGGCTAGACTTTTGTGGGACTTTTGCCTTTTCAACGGGACTCGGCTTCTGGGTCTTTCCAGTGGGCTTTCCGGTAGACTGCCCAATGGGGCATCAACATGGACTTGTCCCTATTCATATTCAGAGCTGGGTGGCCACTGGCGAGGCTTTGCATAAATTATTTGTTTTAGTTTGCTGTGTGGATTTGTTGTGAGAAGGGTGAGTGTACACCGTGCACAAGTCGCCCAATATCAGTCTTGTTGAAGAGCAGTGTGCCTCTATATTCGAGTTCTCCATACTCCTTGAGCACATTCATAGATATGTTCCCTTGGAGACCGCTTATAACGATGTTGTTTGTTTACTTTACCCCAGCCTTTTTCCAGGATTTGAATTTTGTGGGTCCCAGTAAATTGTAATGATGTAATTTTGCTTTTGAGAAAAATTTTGGTCGCTGATAGAGAATCGCCAGTATTATATTCTCGAGGAACAATCTAAAAAGTTTGAAACAGAAAGAAATTTGCGGCAAATTACTGAGCTCTGATCATAGTCATGTACGAGGCTCTCTTTGGGATGCAAGGGAGGTTTGTAGTACTACGTGATCTGCACGACCCAGTGAAATTTAGTGTTGACGTTTTGGTACTAGTGAGAGCCCTGACAAAAGTTTCAAGATGGTATAAATACTCCGTCATATCTCTCTGTTTTAACACGGTTGAAATTGCCCAATCACCCTAAACTCCATACACTATTTATCCCACAATGTTTTTCAGAAGTCATAGTCCTCCATCCGTGGACATCGAATCAGAAAAGAAGCCTGCTGAATTGGCTTCTTCTTTACAACCCGCCACAACAGACTACTCAGATGATCAGGGCTCCACAACTGAAATTAGTACTACTCATAGAACATTAAATGCCAGAACAATCAATCTTATCGCTATGGGTGGGTCCATCGGTACCGCTCTTTTCATAACAATCTCCACGGGTTTACTATACGGTGGGCCTGCAAACTTGTTTTTGGCCTA